>JAOQIF010000255.1:27025-96867 GCA_026260285.1 Colletotrichum sansevieriae | reverse complement strand
CCCCCCCCCCCCCCCCCCCCCCCCCCCCCCCCCCCCCCCCCCCCCCCCCCCCCCGGGCAGGTTTGCGCAATTACTTGGCCAGTGAAATGCATTCACAGTGCAGGGACATATGCAAGGCATATCCACTAGCTGCAAGGGCTGCATATATTGGGGAAAGAGCACTGTCTTAGGCTGGTCTTGATGACGCTCGTATCGCCTACCCGGCGTTGATCCCACCTGGGCACTATAGTAATAAACGGCCCTCAGCATGCGCTGCAGTGGCTGCATTCCATAGGTTCCATCGCTCAACACGAACCCTCGTCTGGGGTAAGCACTCTGCGTAACTGACGGGTCGCTGAAACGGGCAAACCGCTGGCGGGAATGCGAATGATGGCCAGTCGGCCTCCCCCCATCGGTATCTCACAATGATTCACCAAGAAAATATCAAACATTCATCGGGTTGTCGGGTCATATGTGATGGTCCTATATATGAGGCGCAAACCGCACGGGACTCGCACAGAACCCCTACTGCAAGGCACCGCGCCAATAAGTCTGACGCTGGTATCGAAAGGATGAGTGATCGGTTGCTCTTCTCAGTTGAAATAATAATGCTAGAGGAACCAAGAGGCCCCTGTCACTCGGACCGCCAGTCCCTGAGAGTCTCATTCTCCCCTCATTCCGGCGGTGTTGGTCCGCGCAGGAGCTGAGTGAGACTGGTGCCTTCGGCTTCGCTGATCCTCTGGCACCCGCTAGATCCAGCGACACCATGGTCTCAAGAAGTGGGAAGAACGTAACACAATTTATTTTAATAATTCCAGATGGCGGGCTGAGCGGCGCCGAGGGGTCGCGATTCCCAACGGCCAGTGTCCGGTTCTCTGAGGTGGATTGTCACTGGCAGGGATTACGTAGGTCCCACTCAATATTGAAAATAGTGCGCCATCACCTGTTAGCGCACAGACCTCAGCTCTTGCTCACCTAGGCCTTCATTCCGTACACCGAGCCACACCACCGTCTACACCGAAAACTTTTTTTTTTTTTTTAGCAACTTCAGACCGACAGCCTTTCGCAGCCTCGCCAAAATCTATTCAACATAATATACCAGACTATCACACTCGCCGCCCTACGGCCTCAGCACACAATGGGTGTTCAGAAGAAGACGAGAAAGTTCGCTGAGGTGAGTTCCATTTCCAAGATGCAGTTACATGCGGGATATCGACCAGAAAAAAGTCCTTATCGATAAGAATCCTGATTGCAGCACTTCAACATCGCGACATCACGATATCAAAACATCACAGCGCTGACGGACTTACGCCTCCCTATACAGGTCAAGCGGATAATCGGAAAGAACGATGCCAGACGCAAGGAGAACCTGAAGAAAGCCGAAGATGCGGTCGCAAAGGCGAAGAAGGCGCGCGGAGGACCTGACGGCGAGACTCTCGTTCGCGAGATTCCTCAAGTACCCTCCCAGTTCTTCCTTCAGAGCAACGAAGCTTTGGCACCACCCTATAGCGTACTTCTGGACACGTCGTTTCTCAACCGAACCGTTCAAATGAAATTGGAGCTGTTGGAGACAATGATGGACTGTCTATACGGTAGGTTCTTGCACAGACTGTCGAGGAACAAGACTGATATTCGCTAGCGACGTGTCAACCGACCATTACGGACTGTATCATGGTCTGTCTTCTCTCTGTAGAGTTCTTGCGAATTTCTCTTCACTTACAAGTTCTAGGCGGAATTGGAGAAGCTTGGCCCAAAGTTTCGCATTCCTTTGCGCATTGCGCGAGATCCGAGGTGGACGAGACTAAAATGTACCCATAAAGGAGTAAGCATAATCCATACCGACCGCTGGGACAATCAAGCTAACTAAGTACCTCCCTAGAGCTACGGAGACGACTGCATTTTTGACCGGTGCAGCAAGGATAGGATCTACATCGTGGCGACCAACGATAGAGGACTACAGCAGAGGCTAAGAAAAGTTCCGGGTGTACCAGTAAGAGGAATCACCATTGTTTTCTTCGCCTTGTTTTCAAACGCTGAGGTTCGACACAGATCTTGAAGTGTGCTCGCGGAAAGTACGTGATCGAGAGGTTGCCGGGTGCGCTGTAATACAACACGTTCATTGCCTCCGCGTTCGAGATGATACATGGAGAAACAAGGGAGAACAAGATTCAATGGATTATTTGGGATGTCTTTATTATGTGTCGGACACAGTGGTCAGTCCAGTCGGTCGTGATGATTTTCGACCCAGCTCCGCCGATCTCAACACAGGCATCGTTTTTCCAGCCGGGTGCTTACAACCATCAGGCCATGACAGAAGGGGCCCGGGATTGCGTTTTGCCTGTTCCTGGGCAAAAAATGAAGAAGACCCAAACTTTATGAGTGTCACTGGCGCGACGGTTCAGAAACCAAGACAATATGTGTTCGGCGTTAACAACCTGCTATCTCCGGATGTGACGGACGGATGGCGGCGTCGCCTAGGTAAAGTAGTAGTCGGGAGGAATCCGTTAGATCAAAGAGACACAGAAACCCATTCAAATCTCACTCCTCCCGTTTTCGCCTTATCTGAACACCCTCTAGACACACAATCTCATCCAACCCCATTCTCGCAGTTTTCTTTACGTGATCGCCACTTTCCGGCCCCTCCGCAAGAACCGGCGAGCGGAAGACGTTAAAAAATAACATGAAACAAAAAACCGGCACCGAAAACCTTAATGCGGCTCCGGGACCTCAGCTCCCGCTCTCACTAACCCCCTGGACCCCAAAACCCCGGTTATAGAATCCCCAGAAAGAAATCCCCTCCCAACATGAACCCAGAACCTAGTCCCCACGGTCCCAGCACCAGCGGCAATACCGGCGGCAGTACCGGCGAAAGCGGACCCGCTCCGCAGAACGGGAACTGTAACGGAAACGGTACCACCACCGCGAAGCGCTCCCGCGTGCTCCTCTCTTGCGGCCCCTGCCGCACGTCAAAGCTAAAATGCGACCGCACGGAGCCTTGCGGTCAGTGCCTCAAGAAATCTCGTGCCTAGTGCTGCGTCTACGCCCCGAAGCCCGAGAAGCCTAAGCCGGCCAAGGGCATGGCGGCGCGGTTGAAGCGGCTGGAGGGCATGGTCAGGACCGTGATGGACGAGGGCGGCTCGCTCCCGTCGGCCGTGACGGCGATGATGCCGCCGAGAGACGAAAGCGTCGCGCAACCGGGTGGTCAGATCGTGCAGGGGGAGAGGGGGACAACGTATGTCGGGGCCACGCACTTCATGGCCATTCTTGAGGATGTGAGTTGTTGTGCCTTGAACCTAGGTGTGGCAAACCCCACTAGCGGTCTGGTGGTATTAATGGACCTCAGATTGAAGATATGAAGAGCTATTTCGAGGAGCTCGAAGTTGACGGGGACTGGGGAAACGACAACAGCCCCGATCAGCTGGATGAACTCGAGTCGCCTGACATCCCCCTCTTCTCCAAGAATATGCCTCGGAACCGCGAGGATTTAATGAGACTCATCCCTGAGAAGAAGGTTGTAGACCGCCTCGTCATGCGATACTTCTCTTCCAACAGCCCCTCACAACGTAAGAAAAGAGCTCATTGCAACCCCTTTCCAATTCCATATCTAGTTCCATATCTAACTAATACTGAGAACACCAGACATCGTTCACAGGCCAACCTTTGTAAAACAAGTCAGTCGTCTTCAGTCCTGTTCCACCTGCCTCTGAACATGAATTAACCAGACTCCACAGTATGCCGAATTTTGGAAAAGTGCCTCAGATACATCACTCCATTGGGTCGCGCTCCTCTTCATGATCATGTCCTTAGGCGTCTTCTACTCAACCTTCCTCGCCCCGCACGAGCTCACCATCGACTCCCCTCTCCAACCCATGGACCGCTTCAAGGTTTTCCGCGCAGCAGCCGCCTGGTGTCTCGTCTGGGGAAAATACACCCAGCCCACGATCGCCACCATCCCGCCCTTCATCCTCTACGTCGAAGCAGAGTTCATCATCTCCCGCGCCGCCCAGATGAACTGCTACTTTCTGTCCTCGGTCTGCCTCCGCCTCCTCAAGATGGGCTTGCACCGGGAACCCTCCAAGCTGGCCAACGTGTCGGCCTTCGACGGCGAGATGCGTCGGCGGATGTGGAACATGGCGGTCCAGCTCGACTTGCTGGTCTCCTTCCACATGGGTCTGCCGAGCATGCTGAACGGCATCGACAGCGACGTCGGGCTCCCCCGGAACCTGGTCGACGAGGACTTTGGCGTCGACACCACCGAGCTGCCCCCTCCGCGGCCGATGACCGACTACACCGAGATGACGTATCCGATCATCAAGTCCGGGCTGATGCGGGTGTTCGGCCAGGTCGCGCGGCAGGCGCACCTGCTGACGCCGCCGCCGTACGGCGAGGTGATGCGCATCGACGGCCTGCTGCACGAGGCGTGGCGCGCGATCCCGCCCTTCATGATGGTGAAGCCGCTGGAGCAGTGCGTGACGACGCCCCCAACGCAGGTCATCCAGCGGTTCGGGCTGGCGTCGCTGTACAACAAGGCGCGGTGCGTCCTGCACCGGCGGTTCCTGCTGGAGCCCGTGGCGAGGAAGGAGCACGACTACTCGCGGTGGCAGTGCCTCGAGGGGGCGATGGTCCAGCTCGAGTTTCAGAACACCATATGGCACGCGTGCCGGCCGGGCAATATGCTCTCGCAGAACGGGTGGTTCGTCTCATCGCTGGCCGTGCACGACTTCCTGCTGGCCGCGTGCGTACTCTACTTGGCTGTCGGCAACGAGCAGTTCTGGGACGAGACGAACGGCGAGCACGAGTGGATGGACAAGATCAGCCCACAACCAACGAGGGAGCACTTGCTCCACCTGCTGCAGCGGTCCTACGGTGTCTGGGTCAGCATCGCTCTGGAAGTGCCCGAGATCAAGAAGACGGCGGACATCTTGGAGACCATGTTGAATAAGCTCGGGTCGCCGCCTTACTCGCCGCCGAAGGAGGATGGGGCGCGGGCGTCGGGTTCTGCGCGGCGGAGTGAGGGGACTTCAGAGAAGGTGTCGAGTCGCGGTGCGCAGCTTTTCACAAATCTGTCCATCGATGGTATGAGCCCCCGTTGTCCTCGCGTGTGATTACATTACTGAAAATGTCATAGACGCGGTGTCGTCCCCTTCGAGCTTGACAGACCACTTCCAGCCTCGGAACCTTGGCGGTCCGGGCTTGGGTTCAGGCGATAATGGGTTGGACCGAGGGTGGGTTGAGGTTGGCAACCAGATGGACTGGGTAAGTCTTCATCCACCACCGCAGTTGCAAAGACTAACGTCTGACCTACATAGCGCTACTTTGACAACATCATGGGTCAAACCAACAATGACCCCATCGGCGACTTCGAGGCGGTCCAGCCGGCGTGGTTTGGCCGCGGACCGATGCCGAACGTTCTTGACTTCTCGGCAACCGGAGCGTGGGAGCCGAACCTGGGACAACAAGGTTGAGGAGACAGGATCGGCTCGGACGCCGTTCTATCCCGTTTTCTACAATGAGCTGCAAGGGTTTGCATATCCTGTTCCACACAGGCCATATGCGGTTGCCAGGGCGGCTCGGCAGCCGATGCAGCTGAATTCAGGTCAGGCCTATGTGCGTTTTGCATGTATGCGCCCGCAGGACGTTGGCCTAGAGTAGCGCTTGTGGATGTGGACGGCTGCGGCTCCGCGAGCTCTGAGCCCCAAGCCCTTCTCTCGGACCTAAAGAGAATAACAACTTGACTGGGTGGGAACTACATGCTAGGAATCTTTGAATCCCCTCAACGCGCTTTGTCCGTGTCCACAACGACGATGGGTAGGCACAGGCCTGACTACCGGACTAGCAAGCAGGGACCAAGATTGGTCTGCTCAGGTGACTTGAAAGTTGTTACGAGGTTGGGCATTTGGACAGCAATTGACATCGTGACCCAAGATTTTCTTTCTCCTTTGGGCCTCCTTTCGACATTGCTTGGCTTGATGGCGCACGAGGGCAGCGGCAACGGCGGCGGCCATCCTCCATGCGCCGAGACGTCGATTCCTCAGAGTTTGTTTGCTCTGTTTGCTCTCGGTGAGCAGTAGAGTCATCGAACAGGACAGGGCCGAAATTGTGACGTAAAAGACGGTGGGCCACCTGTGATGGAATGGCCGGCGGCGAAGGGGCGTTTTGAGCGGCAGAGACCGTAGACGGTGGGCACGAGGGCGATTCAGCGGCTTGCGTTTGTCCTGGCGTCTGTAGCACTCCACGCCATGCGTCTTGTCGCGTCGTCACCATCAATGTTGGTGTCTTGTAGAGAGGGAGGGTGCGACGTGCTACATGAGAAAGCTGGGTTGCGACAGTGCCCTACGAGGCATGGACCATCTTCCCCGCAAGTCCGCAAACCAACGGCAGCGAAGCGGGGCCTGTTTGCATTGGACCAGTATCCGGAGTAGCAGCGAGCTGGAGCTGTGTGGTGCTCCTCGTACAGCCCTCCTCCTCCTCCTCCTCCTCCTCCTCCTCCTCCTCCTCCTCGCGAGCTGAGGTAGACGAACGGCGGTGATGGAGGGTTGGACAACGACAAATCGTCGTCCTGTGAACCACGGAAACGCAGCTCGGCTACACTAGCCTGTACGCTGCCATAACGCCGTCGGCAGTCTTTCGATGACTGCCAGGTTTCTCCGCGGAGACGTCCACGCCGACGGGAGGGGGAAATATAAGCTTATGAGCAGACGGAGCGCCGTCTGAGACTCTGAAAGGTGGATGACGGCATGGCGGACGGTTTAGACGTCGGGCTGGCTCCATTTGTACGTAATGAGAAGAATGGGGTGCTAGCAAGGTATGTATGCATCGAAACGCAATTGGCGCGTTGTTGCCCGAGCTTTTGACTTTTATCTTTGTTTGTCAATCTGATTACAGATATGCTAGACTCCTTCCCATTAGCCGGGTTTTGTTATCTGTTGTCCGCCAGCTTTCATTTCGCCATGTCTTACCAACCGGGGCATGCTCACGTGCGAGACATGAGATTGAGGGAAGTGGTCTCCTGTCGTCCCAAGGCGGCGGGCCGGATCGCTGAGGTTCGCCGTGTGGAAGAACGGCCACAGCGGCTGCGCTTCGAGGCTTTCAGCACTGCGGTACTGCCCGCGTTCAGAATGACCCGCTGGATTGCGTTTGAATACCTATTGCGGCAAGGCCTAGGCCCGTCTAAGTTTGCCAGTAGCCGGCCATGCAACACCCATGGGAATCGACTCGTGGGACAGTCGTCTACTATTACACCAAGCTGTCGAGGCAGGCGAAGCCTGTAGTACGCATGTCTCAAGCCTTGAACGCAGCTGTTGCCCCTTTCCATCCTCATCCGTCATAGTTGCATGTAGCACAGCTCGTTGGCATATTTGCCTGCGACGACGGTGGGCGACCAATGGCGCAGTTGCGCGAGGCAAATGTGGCGAATCGCCGATGCGTTTGGAAGGCCCTGATGTGGACGAGAGCTTGATTCCTCTAAGCCGATGTGCATGAAGGGAGCTCGACACAGAACAGGCGGCAGCGTGGTGTGGTGCTACGTCGGCCCTGGTCCCGTGGAGAGGCAGGCGCTGGAGCTGGTGCGAGGATGACACTAACAATGTACCGAGAGGCTAGTTAAGACATGCAGAATGAGACTAGGTATGGCGTTCGTTCTCGTTGTGTCGCGAGATTGTGTTGTGCCCGACTGATTTGCCTTGAATTTCCCCATCGAGACCCAGGATTGCGATTCCTCGGTGCATGTTCTGAATGAGAGCCGGATGTGGGGCCGGCCGTCTGCCTGTCTTGGGGGTTGGCCCATGCTTTCCATACTATGTATGTAGGTACAGCAAGAACCTGGTCTTAAGTTTGGTACTCCCCACGGGCGGCGGCCAGAACCGACTGTAAGGACGACCTCAACGTCTTGCTGTGCGATGAGGTCTGGGGCCACGACATTGACGTATTTTCGTGCCATCGTAATATGTATTGAGAACACTTTGACTTTGTGGACGAGTGGCATCCGTAGAAGCCGTACGTTGGAGGCATTGAGGCGGGGGCAGCGCAGATTTCTGTACATCACGTTTTTGGTATGTGGAGCGTGTTGCCAGAAAAAGTTTGCACACGCTTCGGAGGATTGAGACCTCCGATCACCAACGACAGGCCAATGGTTATCATCATAGTGCGTCGTGTGGAGAACCTGATTTGCGCCGGGGGTTGACCGGCGCGATACGAAGTGGTGCTTGAACCAGACGACCCGGTGCGCCGTGCTCTTCGCGAGATGGGTAGTAGAGGTGAATTTTGAAGCAAGGTTTTGATCAAAATCGTCAAGGTAGTCAGTAACTACTGCTAAGTTTTAATTCATCATTCGGCCTGGAAAAGACCCCGTTGTTTCCGGACATAAAGGTTACTAAGTGAATTTTGAAGGTCATCAAGGTGTCTGGCGTGCCTTATCTGGGCTGGGCGAAGAAGTTGAGTGTCGATGAGATGGCTGCATCATCAAGAGTGGTGATAGACGATGGGCGGATGACACAGTCTGCTGTAATAAAGTGAATACAGGTCGAGACGCTGTAGTTCGCGATAACCAGTACTCGTCGATTCGTCGGTGCACAAACGGAGAGCCGAGTCGGTTATTGCGTTGTTGGGTGGTGTTATGTGCAAGATGGCGTAAGTATGTTGGAGACTTGTAGCAGTCCAAGTGCATAGAATGGATGCAGTAACACCTTTACGGGGTCCCTAGTCTACAGAGTAATGTACTTTTCCTTGGGCGAAGTAACCGATGCTCCGGGATGGGTTGATTGGCATCAGTTGTGTCAGAGCAAAGTAGGCACATAGCAGGTAGCGGAGAACACACAAGCAGGCCAGCCTTGGGAGCGAAGTGGAAGAGAAGGGAAGGGAAAGGAAGGGTAGGGCACGGGGCTTTAATGGAACCACCAAAGATAAAATCAGCAAAGACAAAAAAAAAATTTCTGAAGAGCAGCAATGCACACAAAAGAACTGGAGCAGAGGCTTGACAGCGTTTCTCTGTAGGTAAGAGCAACTGGGTAAGAGAAAGTTCCAGCCAACAGGAGTTAATCTCTTACATAATAAGCCCAACCTTGGACACATCTGGATTCTGGATGCGGCGGGAACCTGGAACCCAGCTGAGGTAGGTACTGAAGTAAGGTAAGTACCACCTCAGTTGATGGGGCCCTGGGGACGCCCCAGTAACTTGATCTGAGAGATACAACAATCCTCAGTCTACGAAGGTCGCGGCCAAAAGTATTCGTACATACCCACTTTTAATCACAGTACGGCCAATTAGAGGCCGGCTAAACTTGGGCGCTAGCGCCTCTAACTACCCCTCCACCCCACCTCAATATATATATTTAATTTTATTATTATTATAATTATAAAAAACGCTGAATTTATGCTATATTACTAAAAGCACCCCGCGTAATGCGAATATTATACTTTTAATATTATATTCGAACTCTCCTACCCTCTTTTACTTAGGATACTAATTTTACTTATTAAAATTGCTATTATTATTAATTTCTAATTATTCTACCTCCTTAGTATAGCGCGTAGTATAGCTACTAGCCTTACGATCTAAGTCGAGATTATTAATCCTATTAATATAAGGGACTGGATACCCAGACCGGAGAAGCCAGAGATGCTTCGGCTACTATAGGCTAAAGGGATAGAGAGGCCTATAGGTCTAGGGTATAGAACCCTTATAGCAAAGACTTAGTAAATACTCGCTAAAGGCTAGAAATAAGGGATCTTAGAAGAAGTAAGTAAAAGTAGTATAATAATATAGACCCTATCTTTTAGGTGCTTCTACTATTAGTTTAACCTAATTATAGCTCTTAGCCCTTTAATACTTTTATAATTCTTTTGCTTCTACCCTGCTTTAGGAAGGTTAATAATAATAATAGTACTACGCACCTGAGTAATACCTATTAATTAAGCTAAGGAACCTATACCTAATATTTACTAAAAATAGAGCGAAATAGCCTATATAAACCTTTATAAAAAAGCTAACCCGGGCGAGTAATTAGAAGATAATACGAGCTAATAAGGGGAGGTAAGAAGCTATGCTTTAAGCGAGGCTAGGGGCCCTAAAGAGAACGGGCTACTTATGCTAAATGCTTGCTATATAGATGCTAAGTATATATAGGAGAATAAGGTATATAAGACCCCTTCCTACAAACCGGATAGGCTAACGGGCTAGATATTTATAGCTATAGCTAATAGGCTAGCCTAAGCTAGAGGGCTAGATAAAGCAACTAGCTAAGTGCTAATATAATAGATTATAACTATAATAGCTAACTAATAGGAGCTAATTACTACTATATTAAGTAACTAAGCTCCTGCTAAGCAATCGCCTAAGGTTTATAAAAAACCCCCGAATTATAATATAATATACCTTATTAATAAATCTATTAGTATAATAAGGGAAGATTAGCTCATTATAGTTAAAGAGGCTTATAAGTACTGCCTTAGCTACTCTAATAGCTAGTATATCTAGTAGGCTTTGAGTATAATAGAGCATACCTTATAAATAGAATAGTAGAATTATTAGCAAACGCTTATAGATAAGTCGGGGAACTAGATAGACCCTAAATAGGAAGACTTTAGAATTTTTATAAGAGGGTAGTATATCGCGCCCGAGCTCTAAGAATAGAACTATTATAATACTCTAAGATAGTACTACTAGAAAGATAATAAGAAACTAATTATATATTAGGCTCGATAGGAGTCTATTAACTAAGTATTTAATAAGCTAAGTATTAGTAATATAAAGGTATACGCCTTCTTTTAGGGCCTTATTAGGACCCTAAAGGACGAACTCTTTAAGCAGGATATTAACTATACTAATATATATATTATCGCCCTATATATATAGAAATTATAGGAGATTATAGAAGGGAGATGCAGGAGAATATCTACTAGCTATTCCGAGTTATATAAGTAACTATACTCGGGCTCTCTAGACTACCCTTATAAGAGCAGCTTATAACCCCCTAGGTCGATAGACTTAAGGGATTGCTACCTAGAGACCCCGTCCTGGAATAACTACTTAGCAGATACTTATATAACGCCTAGCGCTAGTAGTATATCTACTAACTCCCGGGGACCCTAATATTATAACTATAAGAAGTATAGCTATATCTCCCCTAACTATACCGAACCCTATATATAGCTAATAGGTAGTAATTAGAACCTAAACCTAAGGCGGGGTAGGATAAGCATAATTATAATACCTAGTATAACTAATACTAAAGACTTAGGAAACGAGTAGGTATAGATATAACCCCGAGGGGTACTATATTAGAAATCACCTTAGTTTTAGTAGGATAGATTATTAAGAGATAGGCGTTAGCGCTCTAAGTATCTAGCAAAGTCGAACTAGAAGTTAATATAGATACCTGCATAGTAATAGATATTATATAAGAAGACCTTATTAAGAGGCTCTAATTAAAGGAAGCTACTAGCATTATAGCCCCTAAACTAATAGATTTCTAAGGAAGGCTTATGCCTATAGGTAAGGTCTACTAGCTTATATTCTTCCTTATAAATAGTTAGGGTTACTTATAGAAGATTTACTAGGCTTTTATTATAAGCCCTCGCCCTAAAGGAGTAAGAGATATCCTTCTATCTAATAACTTAATAGGATAGGAAAGCATCTATATAAATACTTATATATATACCTAGTTATATAAACCCCTCTTACTCGCTAAGCTAGAGGCGATTATCTAAGAGATTATAGAGAATAGCTAATAAGCCTATATTATATATCTAATAGGCGCTATAAGCTCTAATAAGAAGGATATAGAATCCTTAGGCGAATACTCACTAGATTATAAGTAGGAGAAGAAGATTCCTAGGGAACTTAAAGACTTTGCTAATATTTTTAATAAGGAGAATATAAAGAAAGTTCTAAAGCTAAAGGGAGTAGTATACTATATTAAACTAAAACCTAGTAAGGAACCCCTATATAGACTAATATACCTTATATTAATAGAGTAGTTATAAACGCTCGCTAAGTATATCTAGGATATAGAGGTAGCAGGCTATATATGCTGCTTAACTAGCTCTATAGGAGCACTAGTATTATTTATACTTAAGAAGGATAGAAGCTTGCGACTATATATAGACTATAGGGGATTAAATAAAATCATAGTAAAGAACTATTACCCCCTGCTACTAATTAGCAAGCTTCTAGATAGGCTCGCTAGAGCGAAGTTTATTTTAAAGATTAACTTAAGCGAGGTATACTACTAAATTATAATTAATAAGGCAGATAGGTAGAAAACTGCGTTTAGAACGCGATATAATTACTTTGAGTATACTATAATACTATTTAAGCTTATAAATACCTTAGCAACTTTTTAGGCGTATATTCACTAAATACTCGCTAACCTTCTAAATACCTACTATATTATATACCTAGATAATATTCTAATCTACTTAGATATAAGGGAATAGTATACTAAGGACCTCTATACTATCCTATACTACCTAAGGGCTACTAAGCTATTTATAAAACTAAAGAAGTATAACTTCTATTAAATAGAAGTGGATTTTCTAGGGTTCTATATTACCTAAGATAGAATTAGAATAAACCCGGATAGAGTCTAAGTAGTTGCTAAATAGCTAGTGCCTAAGTCTTTTAGAGATATCTAAGTATTCCTTAGTTTCTATAACTTTTACTATAAGTTTATTATAAGATATTCTTATATTATAGCCCCTATAACTAGCGCGCTTAAGGGAAGCTAGAATAGCATGAAGTTAGGAGCCTTCGCCTAGATAGGGGAGATATAGACTGCATTTAAGATACTTCGGAGAGTATTTACTAAAGCCCTAATACTAAGATACTATAACTTAACGTTAGAAACTAGGGTTAAGACTAATATATCTACTTAGGTAGTATCTAGCGTGCTCTCGTAGAAGCATAGCATAGTTTAGTACCTAGTAGCCTTCTAGTTGAGGAAGCTCTTAGATATAGAGAAGCGCTAGGCTATAGGGCAATAGGAACTCCTTGCTATTATAGAAAGTTTAGATTACTAGGCGTAATATCTATAAGGACTCCCTGAGAAATTCGTAGTACTTATAGACTATATAGTACTAAAAGGAGTGCTCGCTATACCTGCACGGGATATTTGCAGAAGACTTATATAATAGGTTTACTACTTATTAGCATTTAACTTCGAAATCTAGTATAAGTTAGGGGTTATTAATCTAGTAGATAGACTATTGCAACGCCCTGATTATATAGTAGAAGATACTAAGGTAGATAATATACTTCCTACCCTTAGAAAGAAACTTAGGCTTATTAGCTAGCTTTTAGTAAATATTTGCTAGTATATTGCTAAGCTTAAAGGAATTATAGCAGTTGCGAGAACTTATACCTAAGCCGTCTAGCGAAGCATATAAGAACCTTGCTAGAGGGCTAGCTCTAAGGTTAAGGGATCCTTACCCTTAAGTTAGTACTACCCCACGATAGGTATTAATAAGCTACTGCATATAAGTATATATATTAGCGCTATTACCCGCACGAAAGCATATATAGATGCTATGCTAACTGCTCTATAAGAGAATAGCGATAGGCTAGAGGACTTAGGAGGAGCTGGGGTTACTATACCAGAATAGTATATCCTACGTGCTATAATGAGGGAGCTTATTCAGGACGAAACAGCTTATATGCTATAACTAGGCGTAGATCTCGAATAGATAGTTAGAGGACTATAGGCTAAAGACCCCTTCTATAGAGATATCGTAGCTAAGGTTTGCTAGGATACTAGGGAATACTAAGGATACTAAGTTAATAAGAATAATATCCTTTGGTTTAGAAGAAGACTTATTATCCTAGAAGAGGGATCCCTCTGCTATAAAATCCTAAAAAACTACTATAATACGCCTAGATTAGGGTATATAGGAGCAAATAAGATAGCTAAGCTAATCTTGCGAAAGTTTTATTAGCTATATTTAATAGAGGATATATAGCGATATATTGCTGAGTGCCCGCGCTGCTAAGGGGTGCGCATACTACGGCATAAGCTATATAGGCTATTATAAATACTAGAACTACTAGTATACCTATTCTAATAGATTTCCTTAGACTTCTTAACTAGCTTATTAGAAAGTTGCTAAGATAATAGAGTTACTTATAATATAATCCTAGTAATTATATATTAGATGATTAAAGTAGTAGGTTCTTAGTGATAACTAAGCGACTAGACGCTGCGGGTCTAGCGAGGATCCTGTATTAAGAGATTGAGTGCTGATATAGCATGCTAGAGGTTATTATTAGTAACTAAGATAAACTAATCACTAGCTAGTTCTAGCGAGACTAGACTAAGGCCTGAGATATAGAAGGGCGTATCTCTACCGCATAGTATCTATAGATAGATAGTTAGACCGAAAGAATATACTAGACCCTAATTATATATCTTATAAAGTTCGGCGAAGGCTCGTGCAACTAATAGGTAATATAACTAGTTAAGGCTGAATTTTTATATAATAATAGCAAATATACTACTATTAGTATATCCCTATTTGAGGCCCTTATAGGATACTACCCTCGAATAGTTAACTACTGCTTATTAAACGTGGAGATTAGGATGCAAGGGGTTAATAAAAGGCTTAAAAAGCTAATAGAGGTTTGCTAAAGAATAGCTAAGACCTAGCAATATATAACTAAGGTATAAGCTAAGAATATAAATACTAAAAGAAAAGCGTAATTATATTATATTAGAGATATTATAGGATTCTTAATAAAGAACTTCTATTTTATAAAAGGTTAGCAAAAGCTTACCCCAAGATTTATACCTATACTAGTTATAGAAGTTATAAGCCCTAATACCTATAGAGTATAACTCCCGGAGAAGTATAATAGAGCATATAATATCTTCTCTATTGCTCTGCTCGAGCTATAGTATAGCTAAAAGCTCGCTAAGGGGTAGCTCCCGGACCTTGAAGAAGACCCTAAGGAATAGGAAGTTAAGGATATTATATTATAGAGGGAAGCGCTAATAAGCCCCCTATATTTAGTTAAGTAGAAAGGCTAGCTAGTAGAATATAATACCTAGGAGCCTGAAGAATACTTAGCGAACGCTTTACAAATCCTAGCTAGATTTAAGAAATAGTAGCGTAAGTTATATCATAAGTAGAATAACGAGTAGTATAGATTAATAAGAAAAGTTAATTAACTATAAGATAGCTAAAACGCTAAAGAGAAGACCCCCCTTATAAAGAATAATATAAACCCTATGGGTATCTAACCTTATATCACTATAGAAGTCTACTATACCCTCGCTAAAGTTCTACTAGTACTACTACTCCTTATTATTATTATTACCCTCGTTATTATTATTATTATTATCACTCTCCTCCTTAGAGCTCTCGCTAGTAATACTACTATTACTACCCTAACTATTGCTCTCTATAGCTTTATTAGAGTCGCTATCCTCTATAGCAGAGGACTTATCCTCCTCGCTATTATAAACCTAGTATTATTAAGCTATTACTAAGGCGTTACTAACCTTCTTCTAAGAATTTAGTCGAGGCGTAGGACTACTACTAATAACTTTAAAGATAGCAATAGGAGCTTAGTAGTAAGTATTATAAAGTATATAGGAACCTTAGACCTTTAAAGGCTCTTATAAAAGAAGCGTAGATATATAGGTATTACTCTTTAAAAGCTATGTTATTAGGATATTAATAAGCTTATTAAGAAAGGTAGCTTACTTAAAGATATAGGTCTTATTATATAAGTAAATAGGGAGAGTATTATCGAGCTATACTATAATCTCCTTAATTAGAACCTTATCCTTAGCCTAGCGAGCTACTTACGAATATATATTAGACTAATAAAAGGGTAAGACTAACTATAAGGTAAAACCTACCTCGAGTAAAACCTATAGACGCGCCTAGGTATGTGAAGCTATACTCTTCTTAATACCTATAGTAAGGAGCTGGTTCTTATAGTTCTTAGAACTAGGCTTAAGACTAGTAGGGTTTATTAACTAGTTATAGAGGCGTTAGAGAAGCTCCTACCCCTGCTCTATAGCTATAAAGATATAAAAGATCTTATGCTATTAATACTAGCTAGTAGCAATCGCGCGGATATAATACTTAACTTAGTTCTAATAGAAACGAGTAGTATTAATAAGATAAGTAGGAATCTAGAAATAGGAAAAGTTAGCTTATACCTCTACTAAATAGTTGCTAAACTTACCCTATAGCACTTAATACTATAAACCCGGTATAACTTATACGTATAATTACTATTATAGCAATAGGTGCAGACGACCTAGGTATTCTTAGGGAGCTATAGGGTATAACTAACGCAGGGTTCGCTACTACCCGCCTAATTATGCTAATAGTTACTACTACTAAGTTTAGCCTTAGTAGGGCTATACTTAGCGAGGAGTTAGCTAATAAGGCTCTCAGTACTTATAATATTTAAGGAAGTATTAAAAGATAGGGAGGTTCTATAAAGTCTCGATAAAGGGCTTAGATAATATAAAAGTAGTTATTAAATAATATAGTATAATAAGGAGGGAAAAGAACTAACCCTAGGGTAGGAAAAAGCTATTATTTTATAGATAGGTAAAGAGACCTCGCTAAACTATTATAAAGGCAGATATAACTTCAGATAGTAAAGAATAGTAGTTACTTATTATAATAGGTGCTACTTACTAGGAGATAGATATAGTAAATTAGTAATAATAGTTACTATCTAACCTACTTAATAGCCTCGTAACGCGTCCGATTAGAAAGGGGATAATAGGATAAAAAACGAAGTTATTATAAGGGCATAGTATAAGAAGGTGCTCGCTAGATAAAGAGCGAATAATAGGAGAACTAAAACGAAGCTACTATTAGGATAACTACCCTCTCTCGAAAGGAAAATAATAAGATAAAAAACGAAGTTATTATAAGGGTATAGTATAAGAAGGTGCTCGCTAGATAAAGAGCGAATAATAGGAGAACTAAAACGAAGCTATTATTAGGATAACTACCCTCTTTTAAAAGGAAATAATAGGATAAAAAACGAAGTTATTATAAGAGTATAATATAAGAAGGTGCTCGCTAAACAAAGAGCGAATAACGGGAGAATAAAAACGAGGCTATAAGGATAACTACCCTTATTCAAAAGGAAATAATAAGATCCCTTTAGAATAGCCCGGATAGAGAGCATAAAAAGGCCTAAAAGGAGAGGAACTATAAGGAACGGGACTATAGGCCTAGCTACTATATCTATAACTCCAAGGGCTCTACTATCTTTTAGCAAATATTCGCTAAATAGATACCGCGCTAGATAATAATAGTAATAAGTAAAGGACTAGGGCCTACCCCGGATAGTTAAGAGGGATAATAATAGAGGGCTAACCTATAATACCCGATCTTATAGTAGGGACTACTATAATTAGAAGGGGGATAATTATAAGGGACTAGATACCTAGACTAGAGAAGCTAGAGACGCTTTAGCTACTATAAGCCGAAGGGATAGAGAAGCCTATAGGTCTAGGGTATAGAACCCTTATAGCAAAGACTTAGCAAATACTCGCTAAAAGCTAGAAATAAGGGATCTTAGAGGAAGCAAGCAAAAGTAGCGTAATAATATAGACCCTATCTTTTAGGTGCTTCTGCTATTAGTTTGACCTAACCGTGGCTCTTAGCCCCTCGATACCTTTATAATTAACTACCTCCTATTATAGATTATTATTATTTATTACTACTTTATCTAATATAGCTAAAAAAGTATTAATCTTAGTATATAGAGTTACCTCTTCTACTACTATTAATACTAATAAGTATATACCTTCTTTATATTTATTACCCCCCTTTAGCTAAATTACTTATTAAATATTCTATTAGATTCGCTCTATGAAGTGCTATAACTTCTTAAGTAGGAAGTTCTTCTAATTTACCTTCTATATTCGGGTTAATCTCTAGTAGCTATTAATACTAATAAGCCCTTACTATTGCTTTAGATATACTTATAGAGGCTTAATTGCTAAGAGATCTAGTGAATTTACTAGCTATATTATAAGGATTATCCCTAACCTCGCTTATAGCTCGCAGTTCTAGTGCGAAGCGTGACGGCTAGTATTATCCTCTTATGCTATTATATCTAGGTAGGTATATTACTATTACTTAATAAAAAGTATAAAAAGTAGCCTTAGAATAGTATACTAATACTAATACTAGTTAATACCGCTTTTTTTCAAGCCCCTCTCTATTATACTAGTTTTAGCTATATACTTCTACTACTTAGGCCTCGAGGGCTTCTTTTTTAAGCTAGCTACTCTTATAACCTCTATAGCTTCCTATTTTGCTCGATCTATTGCTTATAGTAGTTATTATATCTATATATTTACTACTAGAGTCTCTCTCGCTCTTTTTTTATTTCCTAGAGCTATATATAATAAGGCTCGACCTTATACTAATAAAAGTATCCCTAAAATATAAACTCTTGCTAGCCCTTTTACTTATATCTAATAATATAGTAGTAAAAGGTCTTATAAGGTCTCTGCTATACCTTCTGCTTATTATAGACCGCTCCTAATATTATAGAGGTCTCGTTACTCTATATAACCCTCTTCTAGTCTTTAATTATCTAGGAATTATACTATAATACCTACTATAATCGCGCTTTCTTTTATTAGTTATTTAGGCCTAGCTTAGTTATTATTTTAATATTATAGAAATGCTTGCTTTTAAGGTATTAATATATAGTTTGCTAACTAATTAAGAAGTTATTCTAAACGAATATATAGTAGATTATATTAGCAAGCTGCTATATAGAGTATTACCTAGTTAATAATTTTTTAGTTAGAATATCTAAGATTAATACCTCTAACTTATTAATAATAACTAATAGGCGCCTATATTAATAGCTATTCTTAATATATATATTAAGTATAATATATCCTAGCTACTATCCTCGATTTATAGCTTTTTTATATATTGAGTTAAATATGCTATAGGGTATATTAAAATCTCTATAGATCTCAGCAATTATTAAGCTACCTAACGCCTAGAGGGCTAGGATCGAGGCCCTAGTAGTAATATCCTATTCTTTCGACTTTACTAGTATCGTGAAACTAGGTATATATAGTAGTATTAGTAGCGCTTAGTTTAAGGTAAGGGTCCCCCCCCCCCCCTTCGAAGCTAACCTCTAAATAGGATATTAGTATTAAAATAATAGCATAGGCTGATTTTTAGTTAGAGTATCCTCTATTTAATATACTAATATTCCCTTTGAAATAGGCAAAAGATCGACTATAGTCTCTGCAGCCCAAACCCTACTGATACTCGCACGGCGACATGGGCCCCCTGATATACGAATACTTTTGGCCGCGACCTTCGTACATCGCGGGAATCGTGAGGTAGGTCCAAGTACCTACCGAGCCCAGCCTTTATGGAAAGGAAGAGGGGCTGTGAGGTCAGCGGTTGAGAGGGGGAAGGCATTGATGCACCGCTCGATTCAGTGAGCAACCTCTCGATCCGCGACGGGTAGTGGTTGTGCGCTGTAATATCTTTTAAGGTAAGGACTTGAAGGAAGTCTCCCGTCTGCACCTTCAGAGCCTGGCTGACTGAAGGTAAGCAAGCAATCCCTCGTACTTCCGAGGGAAGTATCTACCTTACCTCCTTACCTTACCTTACTTTAGGTAGTAAGGTAGTAGTAAGGTAGTAGAGTTATGCTCGGCGGGACGGCGACACGGCGAAGGTACACGTGCTCTTGCCGCGACACAGCACCAGTTGAGGTATCCGTAGATTGCACTACTCACGCCTCTATTACCCCCCCTTGTCCTTCTCTTACTCGATTCTCCTACCTCATCACCAATCCTATTCTTTCCTTCTGCAGTGAGGTTATTACTGAAGTACTAAAGTACCTCGTCAGTCTCTGAGTCTCTGACGAGTTTTGACGAGTCTCCGTCCCTTCCAAGATCCCTGCTCTTCCGTCACCGTCATCCTAGGCCAGCCAGCAAGACGGGCGTGCTTCTTCTGGTACCTTTTGCCCCATACGATGGACGTAAGGATGGGTTGAGTGATGGATGATGGGTGGCGTTTCCGCTTGATGGAACCCCGTCGTTACTGCGCTTGCATCACAGACGGCCGGAAAAACGCAACATTCTCAAACTCAACTCTCCAACCCTCGTCCAGGCCTCGCTCCTCGTGCTCGTGCCCGTGCTCGTTCTTGTGGTGGCCGTGGCCGCCGGCGAGGGGATTCAATTATTAACAGAAAAGGGTCCCCAAGGCCAACTCTCCATGCCAAAACAGCCCGCGCTGTGCGTGCCCTGACCACCAGATCCAGATCAATGATTAAAATACAAATCCATGTATCCATAGCTCACAAGCTGAATTTACTTTCGTCTCTGCTTCTCCTGTTGCACCTCCCCAGCAATCCCAAACGGCCGTCCTTCACTTCGAAGCATTGTCGTAGGAAGTTCTTCCTAACCATCGACCCTGTCACTGTTAATTGGCCCCAAACCACCAAATCCCATCTCATCCGCACTTTCCCACTCTTACACGTCCCCCCGCCTCTCTGATTCCCTCGACTCTTGCGTTCCGAATTTATCCTCCTTTTTACACCCTTTGACTTCACTCTTTCTTTGCTCAAGCAACCTCATCGTCTTCCAACTCACACCTTGCTTCTGTTCGTTTCTTTGTCTTCCAGCCAACCCACCACAGCGCGGTCCGGAACAACGCGACGACCCTTGCCCGTTTACAGTTGGTCAAATCAACACACGGACTGGCTAGGACCGGTATCAAAAGCTTTGATACCTCTCCGCAACGGAGGTCATCTGGTTTCGCCCCGTTCTGCTTTACCCAGAACGATTTGGAGTAATCTCCATCTGTACTGGCCCAGTCCTGTTCAAAACCGCCCGACTCTCTCGCCCTTGTGGACGTTTTTCTCCGATCGTCTCACCTCGTAAGGTTCGACTTCACATAAGACCACCCCATATCTACGAGCACACTGCAGGCAAAGGAGCCGCTCAACGACATAACAAGGAGGCCACCGCGGCACCGCAGCACACAGCCCAAGATCCCAATACCCACCGTTGATCTTTCTTCTGCCTCCTTCGTCGTCCATCCACTACGGCCTGGCAAACAACGGTCCTCATTCAGAAGGAGACACCTTCCAACCCATACACCGCTGCTGCGAAACCCCCCGAAAAAGATCAGCTTCGCATCGGATCTCCACGCCGAAAGTCCCAGTCTGCTTGGCCATCTCAGCCCAGCGACTCATCCCGAACCCCCAGCCCACGAGGCAATTCAGCCAGTGACGCTCCCCGCGCATACGGGGCACGGCCAGCCCGTTTTCCCTCCGATTGGGCAGATTAGACAATCCCTCGCGCCTCAGACGCAGGCTATCGGTGAACAGTCCAACGACGACAACAAGTCCAAGAAGCACGCACACCCTCATCATCCTTAAGTAACTGGCCTGACTGGGCAACTCGACTGACAGCACGTTGCTCACTTGACTGAGACCGACAGGGGACTCCCACACCTCACACACGCACCCAACTCACCTCACCCGACGTTGTTCTCATTCAACATTCGCGCACTAATCTACCATCTCACTTCTCAGCCACACGCCTACGCTCGTGTCTATCTACACACCTTGCAGGTGCCTCATCTCATTCATTAAACACCCCTCCACCATTCTACAACTTCTGCAGCTGCCAACGGCCAACGACTTGCACTTATCTCAGGAACAACCGCTCAAATACGAGACAGCGTGCGACAGTCTTCGAGATATCCCTCTCGCTCCGGATCTTCCTTATCAGTAACGACGACTCCTTCACGATCAAGTCACTCGAGCACGCGCTCAACCCCTTTCAGCCCGGACGGACACTACTCTCGCCGCCTCCGTTGACGGACGCAGTCTAGTGTTTGTCCATTCATTCCCCAGATCTTTGATCGACGTTCGGCCTGGACAGGCTTACGCCTATCTTGCCGGGCTGCGTCTGCATCTGCAAGCTTGGCCATCGCCTGTTTGCTGGGGTAAAACCCGCCATCGACCAAAAGAGGAGCTGCTGACTTTGATAACGGCGTTTGCTATCTATCTCGTCATTCCTCTCAGCCGACCACTCAGGGTTCTTGGATCATTCCGGTTCGAGTCCAGCTCCAGGAACCACCGCAACTGCATTTAATTATTCTCTCCAGAATTTGCCCCGTCACTTCGTCGTCACATTGACCCTCACTCACCCTCTCTACCCTTCTGTCTGCTGCATTCTTTTACTCGCGTGTCGCCGGTGCTGCGCAGAGACCTGCTCTTGCCCCGTTCGGTCATCCCCTTTTGCGCGATAGCCATTCGGCCTGCCATAGGCTCGAAGCTCGATTGTACGAATTGGCTTGTCATGATTGAGACTGCTCATTAAAACATTCCCATCGACCCGACCCCGACTTTGCGACCTGCCGAGCCGTTTTCGGGACACCCATCGGATCACATTGTCCCCGAGTTCTACTCCACAAACCAAGATCGCACTTACATCCTCTTTCGGCGCAATCTCTGGGGGTAATAGCGGGGTTGACGACGAGCACTTGCACCACCTCTTTTCGCAACTCAAAACCTAAGATTGCTGCTCTCAGGTCCTGCTCTCCCCCGCAAGAGCAGTTCATCTCGGGTACTGCTAAATGGTTACCCTGATGCCTTCCCAACTCAACGGGGTCGGGATCCCCATTCGTCCCGCCAAGCAACAGCAACAACAACAGCAACAACAACAACAACAGCAGCAGCAGCAGCAGCCCTACCAACAAGATCACTCAAATCACCACTACCACGGCGACTCAGCAATCTGCAACGGTGTGAGGACACACAAACATTCGCGCTCGTCGTACTCTGAGTCCTCTCCTTTGGCGGCTTCAAGAAACAACTCGTTGACTTTCCGACCTTTCAAGCGCCCGATGCCCACCCCAAACAAGACCATTGCCGTCATCAACGCCAGCGGTCGTCAGGCTGCTTCTTTCATCAGAGTCGCCACCGCGGTTGGCTACCATGTCCGCGCTCAACTGCGGAATCTCGAAGGTGTAGTGGCTACTGAGGTTAATTCTAACCCCAATGTCACCGTCCTTGTTGGAGAGTTGTACACTAGGCACAAGCCCACTCCCGACAACAGAGATGTCACTTCAAATGGCCCCATCTCCGGTGTCGGCGTCAATCATGATCTGATCAATGATCTCTTCCACGGAACCCAGCTGGCTTTCATCAACACCACCTTTTACGGCGATGAGTTCCAGATTGGCAAGGCGCTTGCCGATGCCGCCAAGAAGGCCGGAGTCCACCACTACATCTACTCTTCCATGCCGGATCACGCTGCGTACAACTCAGAATGGCCTTCGCTGCCTCTCTGGGCTGCTAAACACCAAGTCGAGGACTATGTACGCAAAATCGAGTTGCCAGCGACTTTCGTCTACACTGGTATCTACAACAACAATTTCACCTCCCTGCCGTATCCTCTTTTCTGCATGGAGCTCCAGCCAGACGGCTCCTTCCGGTGGCAAGCGCCATTCCACGAGGATGTGAAGCTGCCATGGCTTGATGCCGAACATGACGTCGGTCCGGCAATCTTGCAGATTTTCAAAGATGGGGTGTCCAAGTGGCGGACAAAGCGTGTCGCCCTGGCTTGGGAGATGCTCACCCCGCGTGAGGCGTGTGAGGTCTTTGCAAGAGGTGTTGGCCGGCCTGTCAAATACATCCGAGGCCCAATCGAGCTGAAGGTCAAGATTCCTAATGGGTACCGCCAACAGCTGGAGGCGTTGGAGAAGCTCTTCTCTTTGGGCCACGAGGATTCTAAGAAACAGCCTCCTTACTTTGGCGACCTCGAACTGGAGGAGAATTGCCTCGCTCAATCAAACGCACTCTGGGAAGGTCCGCGCGGCCTTGAGGAGTATGCGCAGGAAGCATTCATCCTGGAAGAACAAGCCAACGGTATGACATGGATGATGGAAGATGAGGAAGAAGCGCCTGAGGAGGAGGTCGTTTCGGCAAGCGCCACAAACATCCCTGGTGCTCGTCAACCAGACCATGAAGTGCAGCAGGCCGAAGAAGAGGAGGACTCGGAGGACGAAGATGACGGCCTGGTTATGAGAGGCAACAAGAGAGACGAGGAGGAGTGGCTCGCTTGAGAGCCTCAGCACAGATTTCGCACAAAGGGACTGCGGCACGGCTCGGCGTCGACGGCCAAGGGCTTGAGCGACTACGAGGCATGTACCAACCCACACACGACATATACATTGCATGCTGCGGCGCGTGGGTGAAGAAGGAAATGAAAAAAACTGGCGGGAATTGGGTTCGAGGGGGGAAAAGTGCGTTTCGGTTCTCGGTTTTATACTGCCCGGCAGGATGCATGTCTCAGGCTTCCCCCTTTTCCCCTCAACGTGGGACAGGGTGGTTGAAGGCAAACTGGTTGGGGTCAGCTGTTGTTTGACGTGAAGGTGATGACGGCTCCTCTCCTCGGAATCATTTTCATAGGCTGGCATGGCGTTGCGTGGTCGATATAAAAAAAAGTAAGGACGGCGAGTAATGCACAGCTCGCCGGTGATTTTTTCAATTCGGATCAGTGTTTACTGAAAGCATTGCGTCGGGAGGGAGAGAATAAATAAGTCATAAGGTATCAGACGTGAAGATGACAAGACGTATGAACTTCAACGCCTTTTGCGATGAGGAGAACAAAAACCTGTTCCAGTACAATGAAGATGGAAAAAGAAGGTCGTCTATACGGAGGTGGGAGTCGGTTCTTGTACGTGTCTTATTCAATATGTCGTAGGCAGCCAGGAACGTGACTTCGATGCCGCGGCTGTCGTCTCTCCCGTTGCTCGAACCGCGTGGGGGTTTCCTCGTCAATTGGGGGAGGTCCGCGTGGGAGAGAGAAGACGGACAGAACTCGTGGGGCGCGTCGATGCGCATGGGGTCCCAGGTATTGCATGAGATGACTTCATTCTTCAAGCATTACTCTCACTCGGTACTATGGTTTCCGAACCCTGCCGGCCACTTCGAACTTCGATTCTCCAGTCTGGGTGGTACTCATCTTTGCCTTTCCACTTCCTCGATCCGGCGGCCCTGTCCCACACCTTACACCGAGCCCGCGAGTGGCTTGATCTGTGGAAAAAAAACCTTTTTACTGAGCTGTCAGATCTCAAAATCCCTGCAGGATGGATGAAATAAGTGGCTTCCCATGGTACTGGGCGACCCCCGGTTTGGGTTTTTGGCTGGTGGTCGGGACAAGGGATGGGTAATACGAATCCGGCGGTAGACGGTTTCTAGAAGCCTTTTCTTTTCTGAGGGCGGTGGTGCGGTTTAATTTCTGATGGCCGAAAAATTCCTCGGTGTGTTGGTGCAGAGTCAACTTGGTCTTGTTCTCCCGAACATCTCGTTCTTCACGGTGGGAAAAGCAAGCCTTCGACTACGTTTGTACGGCCCTGATTTAGCTGAGACACAGACACACACACACACACTCTCTCTCTCTCTCTCTCTCTCTCTCTCTCTCCTAAACCCAGTCATTTTGTTGGAAGCCGTGTGATGGTAATCACTCGAGAATTCGAGTCACTTGGTTCCGCGGGTGCCCCCTTCCTTTATCCACCATCACTTTCCCACCTGAGGGCCTTTCGGTCAGAGGCCGCCGTCGAAAGGAGTGGGAACACTCCCTGCAGAACAGATTTCGAACGATCCCCAGGCAAGGAAGCGTGAAGCTACAAGAGCTTTCAGAGGGCTCTGAGGGTTTTTTTTTTTTTTTTTTTTTTTTTTTTTTTCAAAAAAAGCAGTGGCGTCGTCGTTGATGAGAGCTGGCCACAGCCGCTGCCGGCCCTTTCCCCCTATCCATCTACCCACTCCGACACAAGACGACCTCGACGATGAGGTGATAGAACTCACGAAAGGCCTTCTCAAGACATTGAAATGACTCCATTGTCACTTCACTAGCGAACTTGAAAGTTGTTCGACTGGCGTCCATCATCTTTTCTCCATTCATTCGCCTTTGCGACGCCTCGATATATACAGTCGGACGTGTGTCATAATTGACGACACCTTTTCCCCCTCATCGACCATGTCAGAGAAATGACATGATGCCACGCAGTTTCGGCTTTTCGAAAATAGTCAATCCGTGGTTCGTAACCCAGCGAGCTTTCAAATTCCGCAAATGTAGTCCTGATCCGTCGTTCGTCAATGCCAACAGACGCTGTTGAGAGGCCATCATCGTTTTCGCCGCAACTGTGTAACCCTTTCACGCGTCTATCAATATCTTTCGACCCCAAATCATATTTCTACTGAAATGATTTCGCTATTAGTGTGAAAACTTGATGATCCGTAGTTGTTCAGAACATTCAGCAGCTTAACATTGCTTCCCGAGGACCCTCACTCAGGGGGAGTCGGCTGCCTGAGACGGGGGTATTCCCGATCAGCACATAGCAATATCCTTCTTCGGGGAACCGGTACCCATCAGAGTTGACACAGAGTCTCCTGACAACTCTGCCTCTGTTAGTCGGGCTTAGCGCTTTATGTGTTGGTGTACTGAGAAATCCCCTATTCTGTCAACCGCCAGCTCAATGTCTCCCTTGCTGAACGGGATCGCTTTGGTTCACTGAATTCGACAAATCTCTTTCCTATTCCTCGTCGTCTTACATTTTATTCGTGCGTATACCTTGCGGGCCCTTTAGAACCCTCCAGCGTCTCATTAACACCTCGATCTCTGTTCAACCTGCGACCAGCTTCGCGTGCCGCAACATACGGTGCTACATGACCAGAGTAAACCCATACTAGTCACTGTGGACTGCGCTCAGTATCCCTTGCTGTGTCCGCCACCTTGCGAAACCTCTTCAAACTCCGCATCCATGATACCCCCACGGGGAGAAGAGCCTACACCGATGCGGCCCTCCGGTAATTCATTCATGGCGTCTTCCTCAGCATCCAGTCCACGGAATTGAATCCAGAAGATTGCACCCGCGACAGCAGCGAGTACAGCTACGATACCGTAGTTCCAGACCAGATAAGGGTCTGTACTCAGCGGTGTGAACGCCTGACCAATGGCGGCTGATATGGCCGACATGAAAAGTGCGACAGCTTGAACCATGGAACGCATGTTCTTCGGAGCCTTACTGAAAGCATACTCCAGGCTCGTGATGCTAGCGAAAATCTCCGACAGAGCAATGAGCACATAGGCGCCGGTTTGTGCCCAAACGTTGATGTCAACGTTGGGACAAGGTTCTCCGTTAAGCTGGGTACCGGATGCATTCTCGCCACAGACCGAGCGCTTGTAGATGTTATGCTGGAGGACACACGCCCAGACCATAGCGGCTGACCCGGTAAAGAAGCCGAATGTGATCTTTCTGATGGGTGTGAATCTGATCTTCATCTTGCGTAGAGTGGGATAAAGGACCAAGTCGCAAAGAGGAATGAAGATGAACAAGGCTAGAGGGTCAAGGTTAGAGAGAATGTCGTTGGGTAGACCGTTGAGCTGCATTGTCGCCGCTTGAGACACGAGGTTGTTGTTCAGTTGATTGTACGAGAGCCAATAAATCGGGTACCACGAGAACACAGCACATGCTGCGAATCCACGCCGTCTAAAAAGTTCAGTAATTCATTGCAACCGTACGGCGAAAGTCGACTCACAGTTCATCTACCCAAGCATCGTCAAAAGTCATCCATTTCGGCCGAGTAGCGTCGCTGAAACGAGAGGGTTTGACGCTCTCCCAGAACGTTCCGTCGTGCATGTTCCGCCAGGTTTGAACCGGATTGACCGACCAGCGACCTCGTTGAGCATATAAGAAGGTCCTCAAGGCCGGGCCCAGTACGGATCCAGACGGGGGCTGATCGCGATACCTCCCTTTGCCCCACCACATAACCAGAGGGCAGAGCGCAAGCATGCATGTCGGAAGCATGAAGCTGAACCAGAAACCTATGTATTTCTCGGCGTATACCATCGAGATCTGGCCAACGAGTGCGCCCACGTTAATGAAGAGGTAAAACCAGTTGTATACACGGTTGATCGTAATCGCCGGATCGACAATCACCCGCTCGCCGTTCTTGACCGTACGGACCGTCAAGTGCTCGATATCCAATTGCTCCGTTATCAAGGGAGAAACATTCGGTTTGAAGCCTTCGATGTTTAGTATAGCTACAGTGACCAATACTGATAGACAAGTCTAGGGGGGAAAATTACCTCCCGTTGCGAAGCCAACGACCTTGAAGCGAATTAGCATTCAAAATCCAACGTTTCTGCAGAGGGCATTCGTACAATCATGCCAACTATGAGCGCCGCCAAAGAATTTTCCTTGGGCTTGGTGATAACAGTTGGGATGGCCGAGGATATCAGAATCAAATGTCCAACTAGATCAACGGCGATAGCAATACAAATAGTCTTGTATCGGCCCCAGTACTTGTCGGCAACCCAAGCGCCGAAAAGGGGCATAAAGTACTGCCAAAACTGATTGAAAGTTGTGATGCCTGTTGATGCCTGCTGACCCATGCCCAAGGCGCCTGGTTGGCCTTTTGGGGAGTCTGTACCGCGGCCGGTCGTGGACCCGGGAGGGAGAGGTTGTTGAATGAAGTTGGTAACTTGAAGTCTTTAGTTCTACTCAGCTAGGATTTTTTGGCTCAGACTTACGCTGTGATATAGTTAGTCGATGCGCGTACGGTCTGGAGATTTCGGTTCGACTTACAACAATGATGGACCCATAGTAAGAGAAGCGTTCACAAAGCTCGACGAATGCGATCGTAAAGATTTTGAACGGAATGTGGTCGGAGACACGGCGTAACGTCTCCAGATCTTCTTCGGTCGGCGCATCTGGTCGGGCCTGGATGCCCCTCTTCTCGTCTAGCGAGACATCTTCGTAGTACTTCATGTCGTAAGAGACCTCGGTGGACTGGCCTGCACCTGCACCTGCATCTGCAGACTGTTCGATCTTATCTCGACTCGACATATTCACTGCAACCTCGCCCGCGACGGTGAGCACATGTACTTGTTGTAGATGATTGATCACGAACACTCCGCCGTGCGCAAAGATAAGCTTGAGGGTGGTTACTAGTATATATTGTCGTGGCTCGCGGCCCAAAGTATGTGAAACGTCGTCACAGAGCCAATACGGTATGCAGGGATGGCGGACTGTCCTTATCTTGAGGGGAAAAGGCAAAGATTGGCTACCTAAAACCTGGAGTAAGAGAGACGCAGGGATGGGATGAGAGAGTTCTCAAACACTGCAAGAACGGACGGTTCACGCTGCACGTCGCGGAGAAAGGCAAGAAAGCAGCAAGTTTGGGCAGGAAGGTCCGAGCTCAGGGGCGGGAGGGTTTGGGACAGCAGACGAGACGAAGATGCCAATCTTGAGTAGGTGCTCATCAACTCATGATCTCTACCCTGATCAATTGTTTATGGAAATTGATCTCGCCGATCGGCTTCTGTTCTGATGTATGGGTATTAGGCTGGATGCCCAGACTGTTGGGACTTGTCGGTCCATCGTCAATCACTACCAAAAGTTGCCTTCTTCGTTTGAACCATGACTTACCAAATGTCAGTAATCAAACCGATTTGTGGACACGTCAGGTGCGTCTAGCAACCAAGAGCACCTGGTTGAAATACAACTCAAAGACCATTCTACTAGGAGGCTTGCGAGAGGCTTCGGCAACCCTTTTGCGAACCAAGGCAAATACCACGACATCCGATGAAACCATATCGAGCAAGACGATGATAAGAGAATATACGTTAGAAGGGGGCAATAGAGAATACGACAAAGACGGACGCCACGAGGATAAAACTTAAGGCAGGAGATAAACTCGGAAGCATGCACGAGTGTGGACTCAGGCAGCACTGTAAAGACAAGCAGTTGCTGATTTGAACATCAGCCAGTACGCAGTTCAACTTTCGACGTCCGAATGGAATAAACGGATAGGACTCACCGAGAAGTCGTGGGCTTCGTGGAATGTTGTTAACAGCCGAAGCTTTGGGTGACGTTTCAAGTTCATCGCAACTTCGCTCACCTGGCAGAGGAGAGTTGGTAATCACTGGCTGATCAATTCAAAATAAGCATACAAAGAAGCTGAAGCTGAAGAGGCGCCTCAATGTGACGGAGAAGCATTGCATAGTATGTTCATAATATATTATGTCTGGCTAATGCCAAAGCTCATTGTGACTTGGTCTCCGATGCCGCCTCGCCATTGACCGCTGGAGCTACGGAAGAAGAAGAAGAAGAAGAAGAAGTCGCCGCTCCGTTTCGCTTCTTTTCATGACTTCCTTGCAGACCCGCCACCTCAATGTCTCCAATGAAGAGGGCGCTGACTCCTTCCAACGCCGCCACGAAAATGCAGAGTACGCTGGCAATGACAAAGTGACTGATGGTAGAGCCGATCTCTAGCCAAGAGCCTTCGTCCTTAACAACCCAGAAGAAGTAAAGGGTAAGCACGTCGCTGATAGCCATGACGACCATGAAAAGGGACGATGGAGCCACACCCAGCCTGACGTTGAGGATTCCGAGGTTCGCCGAAATGAGTGCAAAGGGAATCATCAGCTTAATGATGAGGAGAATGCCTTGGGAAAAGGGATCAAAAACGGGGATCAAACGGGCCACAGCCTCTAAGCTGAAAGAAGAAATCGAAGCGACGTTGCCCGTGCTGAAGAAGGCGGACTGCAGCAGAACGAAGAAGAATAGCGCCACGCGTGCGTCCGCAAGCGTGAGGGCTCTAAAAATTGGCCGTGAATTGTCTTGGGTTTTGCTGACGCTGCCATTAGCAACGGAGCGTCTGTGTTCGCCGGCAACTTTAGTGAAGACGAAGGTGCGGTGTTCAAGACCGACCCATGTCACTAGCAGAACGCTGAAAGCTACATAGAATAGTCCTTCGTACGAGATAGTAAGGATGACGAAAGTTGGAGCGCATGTCAAAAACATGCTCATGAGGCGATGCAGATAGTGATTGTTGGGTTGCACGCGGAAAGATAGAGGCATGAGTAAAGAAGCAACTAGATGTTGTTAGTACATCACACTCTGGCTCCGGAGACATTACTCACCCAATACTATCCAGCCAATTACTTGGTTGCCCCGAGGCAGGCCGAGTTTTGCCTGGAGAGATAGTGCACTGGACCGAGTTACGAAAACTGCCAAAAGCACCAGACCAACCTGATATTTTTGAGTCAGTTGTTTGAATCTCACTAATTGGAACGTGGAGATATACCTGAATGCCGGTCAGTGCCCTCGCAATTGGCAGACCCCGTTTAGCTGCCTGGCCTTCTCCCGCAGATGATCTTGCCAGCAGCTTGTCTTCCCAGATAAGGTAGGCCAACCCAATGCCGGCCATAATAATACCACCAGCAACGCTTTGGATAGGTTAACACATGGGGTTTGGCTTCATCCCGAGGGTTATGTAAAACTTACATGAGTGAAACGTCCTCGCTTGCCATAGCTGTCGGAAGTAACGTGAAGGAACCCATGACGATGCATGAGAAGAACCAGACGGCTGAGAGAATGGCGTTCTTCTGAATGAAGTTGAAACCATTTGTCAAAGGCCAAAAAGCTCCGAGAACATAAATCACGGTGAGAACTTCTCGGTGGATGTACCCCAGAGCCTAGATGACGTTAGCTACGCCCTAGCCGCAATTTGGATGGAAGTCACCTACCAGAGACACTATGACACCAACATAAACGAACGTATTGAGAAGGAAAGAGACTGCACTTGCCCCAGTCTTGATATGCCCGAAGAGAACCTTCTGCCCTTCCACGACGGAAGCACGCCGAGCCCAAACCTCTTCCCAGAAAACGACAGGAAATAAGCCGTAAGCATAGTACGTGACCGGAGAGCGCGAAATGATAAAGGATGCGTAAAGCACGGCAAGCGTAGAGCTGAACACACTTGTACTCAGCGTTGTCCGAGAAGCAGCATGGCTTCCTCGCAACACATGCAAATCAATGACCCCAGTCATAGCAAATGCCATCCAGCCAAGGTAGCCAGTTGTGATGAGAGTACGAAGGAAGAGCCAATCGTAGGTCTGGAGGTATCTCAGACCCTCGAGAGCGATCTTCATGAGAGCCGCCGACTCCTCAATGGCCTCCTCATAGTTACCGTCCGCGATCAATCGACGAATATCGGCAACCCGAAGCTCCGGACTCAGCTCGCTCAATGGCCGGAATGGTCGGTAGCGCAGCTCCGTGGCCCTCTTGTGTTCTTCCTTAACCCTGTACATCTCGAGAATTTCGCGAGCGTTAACCAATGCCGCTTCAGCCTTTTCCTCGATGCTAGAAGACACGTATGATAGAGGGAGCTCCCCCACTGAGTTGGCAGGAAACTCGACACCAACGAGGTAGGCCATCAATGCAGCAACGTCTGCCTGAGCCACGTCATGTCTCTTGACATGGTCCAAATGCCAGTCTGATGAGTATTCATCGTGTCCAGGGGCAATGGACTCAGGCGAGAGCACTGGCGGGGCCACGCCTGAGCCCCAAGTGATTAGGGGAGTTCGTGTGTTGTTTGGGTGGCCATCGCCATGGCTGCCCCAGTCACTCATGCCGTGGTCGGCGGTAAAGACGAATGCAGTTCGATCGTCCGCGTAGAACTTCTCGATCAACTCAGTGATTTCCTTGACGCCTTGATCCACAACTTGAATATTCCTCAAGTATTCTTTCGAGTATGGCCGATACGAATGACCCGTTGTATCCAAGCCGAGAAGATGGAGGAAGAACACAACCTTGTCTTCACGCAAAGCTGCATTCAGCGTCTCATTCTTAGCTGCCTCAGTGAAGAGGTCCTTGACATGGTCAAAAACCCAATAGTCTAGCTCCAACGCATCTGAACTGAAATCCTCAAACTCGGCGCCGTAGGTATATGAGTCGACACGACCAGGGACAGCGCCCTGCTCAAACATAGGCAGGATGTCGGGAGAGCCCCAGCTCCAGGTATGGCGACTTCGGTTGAAGACGCTGTCGAAGTCGACAGGATTCAGCTTCCAGCCCGTCGCGACAGCCGAGACATCTTCATAGAGACCGGCGATTAGGGCAACATGACCCGGACGGGATTCTGTAGGCACGCGGGTGTGCGACACTCCGAAGGTGCCGTGCTCCAAGACGCGGGATCGCAGGAAGGGGGCCAGGGGCCGCGGGGTCAAGTCCTCTTCGGTCTTCGGATAGGGGTCGGGGAAGTACTGGAAAGCCTTGTCTGCTCGCAAACCGTCTCCTGCATGGCGTGGTCAGCGAAGAGGACCAGGTTTGGGACTGGACACGGGAGTCACATACCAACAAAGAGGACCAGACGGTCAGCAGGAGCTTTGGCACCGGTAGGGCGCTCGAGCTGGATGAGTTGCATACCCGAAACGATCGGGCTGACGAAGTAGATGTCAAAGATGGAATAAATGTAGACAAGGTGGAAGACAAGTGCGACGGTTAGGAAGCCAACACGCGAGAAGACGGCCATGACGGGCAAGCCGGTGACAGTTGTCTACCCAAATTTCTCGTCTCGTTGCGTTCGAGCTCGCCTTGTCTCATGGATGGTATAGCCGTCGTGGTGTCGTCCGCGCTTCAGGGGTGCAGAATTGGTCGCTGATCCCAGAGAAGGAGTGCGAAGTCGGTTGAGAGACGAGTGCGGGTCGAGTTACAACGACTGATAGGCTTCACTCTCAGGAGAAAGACGGCAAAAAAAAGAGAGCGGAAGTGGGAGTGGAAGCGCAAACTCCTCTCACGACTTGCGCATGGCCCCTTGGACATTGACGATGCGCAGCTATTTAGAATAGGAACTACGGTCGTCAGTCCCGCTTCTTGCATCAACGCGGAAATTTGGATTGGTTCGCAACACGTCTAAAACCTCTCCGTCGGGGGTTGCGGCACGAGTAGACAGGGATTAGGTGACGAAAGATGCCCCTTAGCTCCCTGCAGAAGAGGACGGGACTTCACTTAAATGACGAGGTACGTATTCGACCTCAGTAATCCCACGGGTGTGGCGCTGGACGCGAGACTGGCAAGTTGCGAATGAGGCTCAGCCTCAAGTGCAAGCACACCCGACAAGGATCAGCTTTTTGGGTCAAGTGTCTTGTCGTGTGCGAACAGACATAAAGGTTTTTTTCGCGGCTCTTTGCGAACCCTTTTGGACAATCGCGACTTGCTCTTGGAGAATATGGGTATGCCCGAAATTGCCTGGACAGTTTGTTTCCGCCCTATTAGCTGCTTCTGCTGATAATCCAGCGAACTGGGTACTCGTGACTGATAATAGCTTTTTATAGTCAAAGCAACTAATCTCATGCATATCCAAGTCATCGACAGAGGATTCTTCAACCAATCAAAGAATCATCAAAACAATGTCTTCGGGGGTATCAGCCAATCCTTATTACGTCGCCTCTGTCGTCCGGACCCTGACCGCGCCAGCAAGTTCGCCAACACCACTTGCGTTGTCCAGTAATTGATTTATTCTTACTCCATCAGCGACTTTGTAACCCGCGAATAGAACTTGGCCGCGTGTGGCCGGGAGAACTCTATCTCTTCCACCAAGTAGTCGGGGAGCAGCTCGATCAAGTCTCTGTCTCGATTAGGATCCAACTGCGGCTTGTATGTAAAATGCGCCTCCTCGTAATTGTCGCCCGAATCATCATTCTCTACCTCGAGCTTGAAATGAAGGGCTGAACCTATCGTTAGCACATGCTTTCGATGAGCAACACTGAGATCCTCGACAAGGAGAACTCACTTCCATTGCGTCCGGTTTGAATGCAGTCAAAGATCTGGCCGGCCGAGTCGCGCTTGACCACCCTTACAATCAACCCTGTCAGATCCCCATAGAGGTCCTCTTTCAATTGAGCTGTTTGCGCTGCTTCTGTGCTCGCAGTAGCAATAGCCCGAGCGGCTGCGGTTCCGCCCTTTATCGCGCTCCCTGGGACCTTGGCACTGACTGCCGTTGCAGCGGCTTCCGCCGATCTACTCGCTGCTAGTTTTGTCGACAGAGTCTTCACCTCCTGCTTTGCTTCGGCAAGAGATGTCGTCAATTCGGCTACCTTCGCCTCCATCTCCTCGAGCTTCTTCTTGTTCTGTCGACCCTCCTTGGCAATGGTTCGTTCCGTCGCAAGATCAGCTTTGAGATGGCTGATGAGCTCGGTTGCAGCTTATTCCCATTAGCTGCGCTCCATAATTCGCTATGATGCGGCCAGCACTTACTGTTTGCCCGTTCCTCGCTCTCTTTTTTGAACATATCAAAGGTGCGTTCGGCCGCCTTGATGCCAATGTCTCTCAGGTCGCGATACTTCTGTTCGAGGTTTTCATACTTCCTGTTCGCCTCACCCAGTCGTCGGCGCAACTGTGCCTCTCCTGCTTCAACATCTGAACCGTTTTCTATCCGATGAGGGCGCTGTAACGGTTGTTTCGGTGTAGGCAGATCCTCAGTTTCATTGTCTTGGTCGGTGTCAATGTCCATAGCTTCCGCTTGTTGGGTCTCTGGGATTTCGGCATCCTCGCTTCGCATGGAGTTTTTGACCGCGCGACGCCCACGCGTAGCTGTCGACTTGGTAGATTTGACGGCCGAATCCGGCACCTCGTGCACCTCTTCGGGCACTTCCTCTTTCCCAGTGCGCTTTGTCTTTGGTCGACCTCTAGGCTTCGAAGTGATTGTTTTCGCGGGTTGGGCGTCTTCCTCTTCCTCCTCTTCCTGCTTGCTCACATCTTCGTCATCTTCCTTCCGCCTGGCCTTGCGGCCCTTATTTGTGGTCTTTGCACTCCCCTTGACCGGTTTTTCGACGTCCTCATCGCTTTCGGCGGCGGCAGCAACCGCTGCGGCAAGTTTGTCGTTCGCGCGACGATTAAGCTTCTGCGGTGGCTTCGAAACCTTATTCACCGCCGGTCTTCCGCGTGCTTTCTTCACAGGTGCCATCTTGTCTGACTTGAATTTGTTATTCTTCTCGATCGATGCGCCCAGCCCACAAAGTTCGTCAGAATCCGAGTCCACCAATGCCAACAACCTTGCGGAGTGGAAGGCTTGCGACATTCGCGCCGCTCTTCAGAGGCAGGATTCTGTGGCAACGGTCGCGCGTTGCTCGCTTGGGCAATAGGTGGAAGTTGTGCGCTTAGTTGGGTTTCGATTGCGGCTGTCGCGTGCTCGTCGGACTGTCTGTAGGGGGAAAAAAAAAATTGTTAAGTCGATGCGTGAGCGTGGGAAGAAGTCTAGTAGAGCCGTTGTCGGGTAATAAAACGGTGGTGTCTACTGCGCAAGTTGCTCACAACACGACGTTACTTCTTGTCTGCCATTGGCCACTGCTTCCCAGGTTATTTTGCGTCGAGAAGTAAACAAATGGCCCGGCGGCGGCCCCTGGCAGCTGGCCGCAGATGCTCAGACACAGGTTGCACCCGGACTGTGGAGACAGCATGTGGCTTGACTTCCAGGTTCAATATCCTCGATTTGTGCCGCGGGTGGCGTCTGCTCGGTTCAATGTATGATGGCCACGTCTCGTCCGCCATCCACTGTCGGTCACCCATGAGTTGTGCAGACTTCAATAGTAGTTTTGTTTATGTTGCTACTCAGTCTCAGACGACGATTTGACCGAGGAAATTCAAAGAACCCCTGGAATCGACGAATACCTCATCGAGACCATTCGAAACGTATTAGGCTGAGTGGACTGCACTGCGTCGGCCCTTTGCCGTGACGCCAACCCTGATGACGAGCGACTGGGACCGCTGGGTTGGTTCCGTCGGAAAGCTCTTCGGCATGGGCGACCGAAAGAGAGGTCTGGGCGATTTCGCCTTGGACCTGTTGCTGGTGGCTGGCATGGTGCGTCAAGTTGTTTCCTCTCTAATAGCGCCTTCGAGACTCACAGTGACGGCTCTCTAGATGGCAACTGGCGTATACCTGGCGCGCAACTTTCTGTCGTCCCTCACAAATACGCTTGCCGATCCCGACCGAGAAAAGCACGAGCAGGCAAGATTACAAGCGAAGGCTCACCTTGAGCGCTTGCGAAAGGGCAAGAATGCCGGAAGATCGGGCGACGATGCGGCGGAAGACAGCAGTTCATCTCGCCGTGGCTCCAAGCCGGAAGATTTGGTGCTGAATGAGTACGAAAACCTCATTGCGTTGGAAATGGTGGCCCCCGAGGACATTCCTGTGGGATTTAACGGTTCGTAGTGGGTTCCAGGTTCGGACCAGGATCTTTGGTTTGCTAACAGGGCTCCAGATATCGGAGGTTTGGAGGATATTATTGATGAGGTTAAGGAGTCTGTCATCTACCCTCTTACTATGCCGCACTTGTACTCGCATGCTGCGCCGCTGCTCTCTGCGCCTTCTGGCGTCCTGCTGTATGGGCCTCCTGGTTGTGGCAAGACCATGCTGGCCAAAGCGGTCGCTCGCGAAAGCGGCGCTTCTTTCATCAACCTTCACATCTCCACAGTAACGGAGAAATGGTATGGCGACTCTAATAAGCTAGTCCGAGCTGTGTTTTCGCTGGCGCGCAAGATGCAACCCGCCATCATCTTCATTGACGAGATCGACGCTGTGTTGGGTACAAGGAGAAGTGGTGAGCATGAGGCGAGTGGCATGGTTAAGGCAGAGTAAGTCACTTTTGGAGCAGCTTTCAATCAAGCTGTATGGCTAATCTCTATCAGATTTATGACTCTTTGGGACGGCTTAACGTCTTCAAACTCGTCTGGAATGCCGGCGCGAATTGTCGTTCTTGGAGCCACCAACCGGATCCACGACATTGATGAGGCCATTTTGAGGCGCATGCCTAAGAAGTTCCCCGTGTCTCTTCCTGACAAGGACCAACGGCGACGAATATTGCAGCTGATTCTTCAAGATACCAAGACTGATCCGGATCACTTCGACTTGGAGTATATTGCCAAAGTCACAGCAGGCATGTCAGGTAGCGACATCAAAGAAGCGTGTCGCGACGCTGCCATGGCACCAGTACGCGAGTACATGCGAGAACACCGCGCAAGCGGTAATTCCATGTCCAGCATTACGCCTGAACATTTCCGCGGAATTCGAACAGAAGACTTCTTCGGGCGTAAGGGCGGTGGTCAGATCCTGATGGATAACCACGCGAAGCAATCCGCGAAGGCATCAGGGACATCTGCTGACGAGTACGAAGATATGGTTGAAGAATTGGGATAATCAAGTGATTGGACCAGAGACAGATTCCAGCGGTTTAGGCGTCTTCTTTATCGCAACTCTGGTGCGTCAAAGCGTCAGGCGTTGCTCCTTGCGCATATAAATATTGATGCTTGATCGGAAAATGATGATTATTCAGATACATTGCGGGATGGGACGGACACACACATATATATATGACGCACCATAGAACGGTACAGCGTGTACTTGTACGATCATCGCGTGTGAGGCAGAGCAGCTAGCTAGCTAGAGCATGCGACAGAAGGTGGTAAAATCTATCTCACTTGAAAGTCTCAAAACGGCATCACAGCGTGCTACGGTGAGCCATCGCAATGATGTTAGATAATCGCCATTGCCTCGCTTAGGAAAGCAACTCAACTGGCGCTTTATGGACGAGTTAGACTCAATGTCTCCGGGGCTTGGATCGGCGCCGCGGGAAGTCGAACAAGGCAAGCGGCCGGTCAACGCTACGCCGAGTGCTAGGTAGCTCCAGCCTCGTATGTAGGACGCGCATTGGCCTCTCCGCGCTTTCAGGCTGCCCCGCCATCGCCGGTATTCGGGGGATACAATGTACACCGACAAATCACGTCATTTCTGGGGCCCCACAGCATCAGTCACGCCCAGTAAGTCTGCTCCGCTGCAGGGACGTCAGTATCATCCCCAAAAGCCCATTCATTCATTTCTATTCCCGTGAATCGCAAACCTTCTTCTGTACACGTCGCCAATCGTCGACTAGTCCCTTCTTTCCATCAAACACCTGCTTTACTCGAGTACGCCGGTGCTGCGTTGGACAATTGATTTGCTGAGCATCTCAGTCTGTCTGCGGCGAGAAGTCTGGCTCAATACGAGACCAGCGGTAGAGTACTCGACTTTCCCAGCCTCCCGGACCTTCGGTCTTGTTACTGTGCACGCAACCCTTTGTTTCCATTGAACCATCAACAACAGAGGCACACAGTATCTCGAGCTTTACGACTTCGCTCTCTCGATCTACTGCAGATAATTTCGAACCTGGCGCTGCGAATTGTCACATCTGCCGGTCGTTCTGTTCTTGCGCTACCCCGGCATCGCCACTCTTGGATTGTCTCACCATGGCTACACCGCCCAACAACGGACCTACGGAGAAGTTTAGCAACCCGCTCAAGCGGGTTGATCTCGACGGCCACGACCTCCCTCCGTCTCCTGCGCCCTCCAGTCCTCGCAACGGTCGTCGCCGATATGCCCTCGCTACCGAGTTGGTCTACACCGAGAGCAATGACCAGTACGGCGCCTCCAGCGTTCCTATCTACCAGTCTGCCACTTTCAAGCAGAGTAGTGCTACCGGTGGAGGTGAGTATGATTACACCCGGTCGGGCAACCCAACTCGCACCCACTTGGAGCGCCACCTGGCCAAGATCATGAACGCAACGAGAGCTCTTGCCGTCGGCTCTGGAATGGGTGCTTTGGATGTCATCAGCCGCTTGTTGCGCCCGGGCGACGAGGTCATCACCGGAGATGACTTGTATGGAGGAACGAATCGCCTGCTCACCTACCTCTCCTCGAACCAGGGTATCATCGTGCACCATGTCGACACTACCCACATCGACTCAGTTCGTCAGGTCATCTCTGATAAGACTGCCATGGTCCTACTGGAGACGCCGACCAACCCTCTCATCAAGATAGTCGATATCCCATCCATCGCTAAGTTGGTGCATGAAGCCAACGAGAAGGCTTTGGTTGTCGTGGACAATACCATGCTCTCGCCCATGTTACTGAACCCCCTCGACATTGGCGCAGATATCGTGTATGAGTCGGGTACCAAGTATCTGTCGGGTCACCACGACATCATGGCCGGTGTAATTGGCGTCAATGACTCTGCCATTGGAGACAAGCTCTACTTTACCATCAACTCTACTGGCTGCGGTCTTTCGCCGAATGATTCATTTTTGCTCATGAGAGGAATCAAGACCTTGGCCATTCGCATGGAGAAGCAGCAGGCCAACGCTCAGCAGATTGCTGAGTTTCTTGAATCGCATGGATTCAAGGTCCGTTACCCAGGACTCAAGTCCCACCCCCAGTACGACCTTCACTGGTCCATGGCGCGTGGCGCGGGTGCAGTCTTGTCGTTTGAGACAGGAGACGCAGCTCTGTCGGAGAGGATTGTTGAGGCAGCCAAACTGTACAGCATCAGCGTTAGCTTCGGCTGCGTGAACAGTCTGATTAGTATGCCTTGCCAGATGAGTCACGCCAGCATTGATGCCGAGACCCGAAAGGAGAGGCAGATGCCGGAAGACCTCATTCGCTTGTGCGTGGGCATTGAAGACCCTACCGACTTGATTGAGGACCTCTCCAGAGCTGTAAGTCTTCAAACACAATACGTCTGCTCAGACGATATCGCTCTAACACAACTATCAGCTTGTTCAGGCCGGCGCGGTCAACGTGACCATTGATGGCTTCCACGCCACTGAGTCTGTCCAACAGGCTGGAGAGGCTTCGGCATGATACCCAAGTTGGACGGACCAGCTGTTCTGTAAGACGAGCGGACGAAATTCCACTTCGTTATATGTCGGTTTTGGGATAAGCATATGAGTGTCAGCACAAAAAGGGGGGGAAAAAAGCAACGAAAAACAACAAGGGGACGTAGAACTAGGGTGATCCGAAGAAAGTAAAAGCATTTCTTATTCACTTCCCCAACATCTGGCTCGTGATTTTAAAGTAGTCTCTAGATTGGCTTTTTGAGCGAATTGTGACTTCAAGTAATCTCATCTCATGGTAGCTGGCATCACATGGAATCTGGTGTGCCTGAGTAGCCTAATTATATGCTACTTTTGCAAGATTGTTTACCTAGATCTGGTCCTAACGTTATCGCCAACATTTTCTGCAATTGGTACCGTGGACGGAAATGATGACGGCAATGCGACAATGAGAATAGGGGACAAAAATGGGCGGCAATCGACTTATTGAGCATGATGGACAGTTAGGCTTGTCATCATAGTGACACCTGAGGCAGGTAGGCCTTGACTCTAAGTGCCAAGAATTTCCGATTGGCTGTTTGGTGTGACACTGTTATTCAGACTCTGTAATGTTCAATGGTCCACCAGGAAATATGCCTTCGATTAACTCCAACTACCCACGAACGAATGAATGAGATCCTTGATGCAACTGTACAGACGAATGATGAAATAGAGTTCAGGAAAAGTCGAAGCGGTCTGGTAGAACTACGGGAGCCACCAGAGTCCATGCGTATATGGCGTAGCAGACCCAGGCACTCGCAATCTTAACCCGACTGGCCCAGTACGAGCGGCCGACAGGGACGAAATCGCCGTCATGCTTATCGTTCCAGCTCTGGGTGAGCAATGTTGCAATCCAGGTGGTAGCCAGGAAGAAGATGATGTGGAAGACGCTGTAGCTGTACTGAGTCCTAGCACGCTCGTCATCGCCAGGGGTATGAGTGCCGGTTTCGCTCTCGTCGTCAGAAAGCAGGGCGTCAGCGGGCAAGCTACCCTCTTCGACAGCACGACGCAGTGCCTCGGCTCGCATAGCTTTATGGCCGTTAGGCTGCTGAGTTACGAGATCGTGCTCATCTTCCCCTGGGAGTCGGATGCCGCCCGAAGAGCCCAACCCAAGACTCTGGGTAGCAGCGCGGGTCGTGGTGTATGCAACAGTGAGCATGGTCACCACAGCGCCGATGACAATCGAGGTAGTCCGGGTGCCCCGACCTCGATACAGGGGGTTGCATTGGTTATCGTCAGGCTCCATGGAGACAGCCGACATGGTGAGATATGTGCAGTAAACAGCAACCATGGCACCTTGAGCAAGACCGGCTTTTGGGTTGTACTCTTGAACGGTGGGGTGGATAGATATGAACGAGATGATGATCCAAAGCAGGAGATTGACGGTGATTGCAGCTTGATTCATCAAGCAGCCATTGCCAGCGAAGAAGATATACTGGATAATGGTCATGGCGAGCGAAGCCAAGTACATACCCAAAGTGGACCCAATCAGTACTGTACGCCAGACCTTGGAATCCGTTTCTTCGATTTGTTGGAGGCAATACTCGGCCCAATTATGAGCAAGGTCCACCAGCAGAATCAGGCCAAGGACGAGGAAGAGCATACCACCAATCTGAGCGATGTAGGATCCCCAGAACTGGAAGAACTCATCAGGAATCAGGAACGAGAGGACAATCAGTGCCAACCAGGCAATGATCTTGGGGCCCCAATATCCGTTTTGAATAGCCGCACGTGGGTTCTTAGACGAGGTGACACCGAACAGAAGACCAGCGAAGATGAGGTGGAAGAGACCGAGTGCGAAGTTGAAACGATGTACGGCCATCCAGCCGTAGCAGGTGCCTGTCGGACAGTCGATCTTGACATAGTCAAGCATAAGATGTTCCAATTTCTCGATGGCCCATGGCGTCAGCATGATCCACGAGAGGATCGAATTGACGAGAAGAATGAGGGCATAGCCGATACGAGTTGCGACACTGCCGCGGTTAGCTAAATCTGATCGTTGGCGATGTTGATCGAACGTACCTGTTGCCACATTTTCCGCACGCGCTGCATACGGCAGAGCATGTGGCCGCACCGCAGCAGCTAGCAGCGAAGCCGATGATCTGAGTAGTGTTAGTCGTCGGCAGATCTCCCAACGCAGCTGGCGAGCTACGGAGATCGGGAGCGGACATACCGTGCCCATGCTTGGCACTGCCATCAGCGGCAGAGAAAGCAAAGCCCCCATGGCGTCGGTTATTTGAAGGTGCTGCAATCCGACGTTTGTATTTCCGAAGTCGATAGGAAAGATGCGTCGTCGTGATCGAGGGCGTGGTGTTGTTGGTAATTGTGCCGACGTACCTGCGTTCGCTGTGGCGGGAGCTGGGAAGACACACGATGCTGCGCTTGCGCGGACGGCGGCTGAACGACAAAGACAGTGGGGCCCGAGCGTCTACTCCAGTAGGAGCCAAGGCTGTAGAAGTGCACGTGAGATTACGTAGTGGAAATAGGGATATGGAGACACATGATTACCTAAGAATAAATCCAGAGCAAGGCAGTCGGCCGGTATGTTCACGCAGTAGTACACAGCATTCCGACGAGGAACATGCCCGCTTAGTCAGCTGTCTATTTGGACGTCTCTAAGTGTCCGGCTCGGACTCAGGGTCAGCTTCGTTTCGAAATGGCTAGGCTTTCCAAGTACTGGCAACGGAGCCCGGCATTGACGAGCTGTCACGCGTGCCATGTCTTTTATCAGCCCAAACCCACTTCCACATGCCCTCATACACGTAACACATCTGATGCAGATAAAAACCAGCGTTTGCCCTCTCTTTCGTATCTTATCCACCTCTCGCAGTATAATAAAGAAACTTCCGCAGGTACAAATTCCCTTGAACAGCAACCTGCCACTTTGTGCCTGGGTTCCTGGTTCTTAAAAGTCCCTGCACCTAGAGTTGTTAGTCGTCCACATCGTTCATATGCTGTGTGGACTATTAGCGTCACCTCATGATGTTCTCAACTGGGTCAACTGACTGACCATTAGAACCATGTGTCCAACGCCTAGATGCAGGCGGCCAATTTGACAGATTGTCTGACTATAAGTTAGGGGCCAGTGCAATCCACTTAATCGAAACAGCGCCTGCAATCCCAGAAGGATTTGGTAATAATGGTGAATATCCTTTCACCCGAAGAAGGACTCGAGGTATGATAAAAACACATAAGCGAATGACAGCGACGGATTCCCTTCTTCCCGTAGAATGAATGTGCTAGCCACCAGCCCAGTTGATAAGGCACGCGCTGAGCCCGGAACGCCGAGATGCCCACACCACACGATGTACCTGGTACAAAGACTTTTTACGTACCTAATATGTAATATCTGCTTTTTCATTGGTACTCTTTACGTTCTGAAATGGCCGTTTCGGCAAACAAGAGTATCGTAATTCGCTTTCCCAGCGGCCAGCGCTCCGACCGAGGACGGGAGGCAGCAAGCCCATCAAAGTGACGGAGCCAATTGGTGACGTTTCCAAGACCCCGATGCCCCCCCCCCTTCCCGATAACCCGCAGCTTCCCTACCCCATATGCAGGTGCACGGAGAGGGCCTACTATGGTAGATACATTACGTACCGGGAAGTACATCGCGCTATCCGTCTGGTACCTTAGGTACTGCAAGAGGATTCGTGATCCCAAAGATAAGGGATCCGGCATCATCCCGACTTCTTAGTATATCCGTCCGCGAAGCTTCCCGTCCTCCATACATTCTTTCTTCTCCCCCCCCCCCGCCCCCCCGCGGCAACACCACTCTGTACAATTCATGCAACCATACGTTCTTTGATATTGCTCACCCTCGGCTATATTCGCATCGCCATGACTACTGCTCCCCCGATAGACCAAGTTCACTGATTCGAATTACCCCAATTATCATCGCTCTGATCGCTCTGGTTCAAATTTCCGCGCCGTCATCGCAGCTTGCCGTTGCCCTCTCCGTTTCGGCACTGACCCTCGACCCTCGACCGCTCTGATTCTCGAAGCATGACACCTTGAAGCCCGACGAACCCAACACAAGTCTGCTCAATATGGCCAACGCAAAGGAAAGAGAGAAACAGCTGCATCGCGCGCGCCTCGTCGCCAGCGTTTCAGCAACAGTCATTTCTCTGGCCTGCGGCACCAACGTAAGTTGGCGCGCGGATCGTTCCCTCGATACCTATTCTTCGCAAAGTTCACTACTAACATCCTGCGCAGTACGTTTATTCCGCATGGGCACCTCAATTCGCCGAGCGACTGAAGCTCTCCTCGACCCAGACGAACGTTATTGGACTGTCGGCCAACCTGGGAATGTACTCGTTGGGCGTCCCTGTTGGCATGCTGGTTGACCACAAAGGACCTCGTTCTGCAGTCATTGGTGGCTCGATACTACTCGCCCTTGGCTACTTCCCTTTCCACATTGCCTACGACCGCGCGGCTGGCGCCGTTCCACTTCTATGCTTCTTTTCATACCTCACTGGCTTGGGCGGATGCATGGCATTTGCGGCCGCCGTCAAGACTTCCGCCCTGAACTGGCCGCATCATCGCGGCACAGCGACCGCCTTTCCTCTCGCCGCTTTCGGCCTGAGCGCTTTCTTTTTCTCGACCTTGGGTACACTCTTCTTTCCGGGAAACACGAGTGACTTCCTGGCCCTTCTGTCGATCGGAACATGCGGCCTGACCTTCCTCGGATTCTTCTTCCTGCGTGTCTATCCTCATACCAACTACAAAAGTTTGCCCGCCAGTGATGTTTTATCTGGCTCACAACTACTTCATCGCACGTCTTCGGAGGAGGCCAAACCCAGTCGCTCCGTGCATGGGCACCGCGCCGCGTTGGTTGAACCTGGTACGTCGCCCAAAACTACAAATACTGCCACCACCACAATCAACTCCAACAACGACAACGAGCCGCTTCACTCCCGAAACGAACCGTCCGCGCCGTCTCGCGACGCTGATGAGGCGCAAATCGAAGCCGTCGACGACGCCGATGATTATGAGCCCGACGAGACGTCTTCGCTAGTGTCGAGCTCCTCTTCCATGCCTGGTGATGTTTTTGTGCAGAGTAGTGTTGATATGGATCGTTCTCATCGTGTAGATATTCGTGGCTGGAGCCTGTTTCGTGAGCTCGATTTCTGGCAGTTGTTTTGCATCATGGGCATCCTCACTGGCATCGGATTAATGACAATCAAGTATGTCCCTCGCCCTAATCCTCAGGTTTTCCGCCCTCACGTCTGCCATTGTGCTAAGCGGCCTCTAGCAATATCGGAAATGACGTAAAAGCGCTTTGGCGCCACTGGGATGAGTCGGTCGATGAAGCCTACCTGATTACTATGCAACAGTTGCACGTCTCTATCCTCTCGCTCTGCAGTTTCGCCGGCAGACTCCTGAGTGGTATGTTCTCCTACGCTATGAAGAAGATCACACTCTGACGCCCACTGTGAAGGTGTTGGATCGGATTTCATCGTCAAAGTCCTACACGGAAGCCGAGTATGGTGCCTCGTTGCCTCCAGCGCCGTGTTTTTCGTCGCCCAGATTGTAGCCCTCGAGGTCACTAACCCCCATCTGTTGGGCCTGGTCTCGGGGTTGTCCGGCATCGCGTACGGATTTCTTTTTGGGGTTTTCCCTTCCATCGTCGCCGAGACGTTCGGCATCCACGGTCTCAGCCAGAATTGGGGCCTCATGACCCTGTCTCCCGTTGTTTCGGGAAATATCTTCAATATCTTCTATGGCAAGATCTACGACAAGCATTCGGTACTCGGACCAGACGGCGAGCGCGTCTGCCACGAGGGACTGGACTGCTATCGCTCTGCCTACATCATGACCCTGGCGTCGTGTTCCGTCGGGCTCGTTCTCACGCTTTGGGTTATTCGCCACCAGCGTGTAAAGTGGGCCAAGGAGGAAAATGACAAGGCTGAGCAGGAAGATTAATTTTTATCCTGGCAATGCAAGTACATATAGCGTCAGTCCCTGATCGGGAGAACCGCATCTGCAATCTGTCACTCGAATTGTTGCAGAGCTACAAGAGAGTGGAGGGCCTTGTGGTAGTGGTGAGTGGATTGGAGAGTGGGCGAGAGGGCTGGTGCCGGTTCAGGACATAGACACCGCGATCACCAGAGACACATAGATGGTCGGCGTTGGGTTTGTGTATTATTTCACAGCGATTTGGTGTTGATCTACTAGACAAGGCTTAGGCGACCATTTGTTCTGTACGTGCGGAGGCCTTGATATCCTATCGTGATCCTGTGACTTGAGCAGGAGCATCTTCAAGTCATTTGAATAAGTTTGACGTACGGGCCTGTCTATACTAAGCAGCTTCCATGGAGTGACTGTCTTGGTATACAGCCTTACCCCTCGTGTACCCAGGGTTTGTAGGTGTGCTCCACAGTGAACACTAGGGCGAGTGTCGCAGCTACGGCTGCGGAGTGCGCCTCGCTCCCCCCCGCCCTTCCCTCTTTCCTCCCCTCCCTCTCTCTCTCCCCTCAGCAATCTTCCAACGGATGATTTCCGTCTGTATCAAGAACACAAAGGCCCCATCTGGACTGCTCGATGGCTCATTAAAAAAGAAGAAACGGGTTGAATGCAAGAAAATTCCCCGTCGCAGCTTTATACAAGAATCGTCTGAAGTGAAGAGCCTCCCTTTGTAGCATAACGTCACTCTCTGAAAGTATTTCCCGCCCAAAGTGAATGCCGTACTTGACGCTTGAGCTCTTGCGAGAGCGCCAGGCTTAGTCTGTAGGAAAACATGTTTCGTTTCGACGCCTCTAGCCAAAACACATGAACCGTACAAACTCCCAGCCAATGCAACATGCAGATGAACAAAATGTAAGAAAACCCGAAACATTGTGTGCCAACGCCAATGTCATGGCCCAAAGGTCAGTTGTATCTTAGGCTTAAACCATGGGAAGAAATCATCTGGCACCAGGATACAGATAGCCGAGACCGTCTATACTGAAAAGAGAAGAAAGAAACTTCCGTACGAGAAACTCCTGGTAACCCGGTTTGTGAGGAGTTTCCGTCAGTTGGTTTGGCTGAGCGCCTGCCATATGTACAGGGTGCGGGATCATGGCGAGAGAAGTGGCGCTTGACGGAGCCGATGTCGATCGGTAACTCAACGCACTTCGCGCCTGCTTATCGACCAACAGCACATTTCCAGTCCGTCCTTCAAGGGGTCTTGCCCTCCTTCCGGTCTCCGTTCAAGCCATTTTCGAATATGGAACTGAGTCCCGCTAGGGGCCAGTTGTCTGTGGTTGAGTGAATCACAACCAACCACGCAGCTACGAGGTTGACCAGGTAATGCAACATATACGCATATGAAACGCCATATATAGCCGCATAGGTTGCTGTTCCGAACAACAGCACACTGGTAAGATGCCTGAGCTTGCCCGTTACTCGCGGCACCATCTTACCTGTTGTCAAGTTCTCCACGAGTAGGATGAACGGCGTGATTGACAACACGTTGTGGTGCGAAGAGAACGGCGTAAGCCAGTGAACCGCGAGGTTGCGAATCCAGACAGCCAAAATGGGTAGGTTGATTGGGAGAACCCACAGCATTAATAGCAGAATTGAGTGCGCATAGTTATAGAAATCGTAGTTTGGCCCGGACTTTAGTTCAGAGGCTATTCTGAGAGCCCGGACCACGGTGAAGAGCTGGACCAGGCACGCCACCAAGTACGCGAACTGATACGGAACAAATGTCGATACCATAAACAGGAGGACGGCGGTGGTTATCATCCGCCGGCGGGGCGAAGAAGGGACAAATAATAGCGAGTGAGCTCTCCGCCGATCATCTCTTGCTTGTCCGAAAGGGTGAATGATTAACCAGGAGTAAACGTAGCCGAGTAGCTGCGTCAAAGCCAAAGTAACGAAATGGAGAACGGCGCAAACACCGATACAAACCACTCCGATGAGTGGCACTAGAAACCAGAAAAAAGGATCTTGTGTGCCCGTGAGGAGGTCATTTCCGTGGAAATCGCCCAATGGGGATGTCGTATTGCGCCAATGCCAGAAACCTCCAGGCCCTGTGGGCCATGATCCCGTCATCGATAGAGAGAGGAACGTCAATGACAATAGCATCAGGGGCAGGGACTGTCGAAGGCAAAGGTCAAGGCTCTCCGAGAAGGAGATGAAAGATCCCGTTGTGTCGTAGACTCTGAATTGCTTTCTGAGGACAAGAGCAACCACAAGCAATGGAAAGGCAGCAAAGACGGTTCTGTACCGCATGTACAGCTTTCCTAGGCTTCCTAAGGCGTCCACTTTCAAGCTGACTTGAATGCTGGATTCGCACGTCGGATCTGTCCAGAATTGGAAGCTTAGGCCTTGCTCATCGTGATTTTTGAGCCGCAATGGTGGAGGGACAAATGGTGCCACTCCATGCATGCTGATGCTTGCATATCTGGCATTGACGAAGTATTTTGATTCGTATGGCTGAGCTAGGTGCTGTCGAATGAGAGGAGAGAACAATTCTGGTGCACCGCTGCAAATCTGGTTTCCGATGTCGAGGTTGTAGGCAAGCAAACTCGATTTGAGAGTCGGAACGTTGATCTCCGCAACCATGGATCGATTTGCTGGCAATCTCAGCGTCATTCCAAATGCTAAAAGGCGTCTCAAACTGATATTACGCGTCCTGTGGGATTGGGAATGGTCACTAAACTCAGCAACGACGAAGTTCTGAGACAGTTTAGTGGCTTTGTCGATGACAGCAACGAACTGATGATCGGCAATATCTTCGGTGTCGAACTGGAGGTACGAGAAAGGATGAGTTGCGGGCTCGTTGTCCAAGAGGAATGGGTGGTGAAGAGACTTCGTTGACGCGGGCAGAAGCATTGCGTCGGACGCAGCGTTTTTGCACGCCAGTCGAGTGGACCCCGTGCTATCCCCCGAGAGATCCATGTTCATGGTGAACAAGGTCGTAGCCTGGCCAGGCTGTAGCGGGAAGACGCTGCAGAATAGAACCTCAAGCTTCCCATGCTCTCCTGATTTGTCGAGGCCGACGTCGGACAAAAGAGTAAATCGTTTGCCTTCGGGTGATGCTTGCGGCGGTACTGGAAGCAAATGAGCCGTCGGTTTGGATTTGATACCCAGCTGGCGCAGTACCAAGCGTTCTCCTTGGCCTGTAATGGCATTGGCGTTATCTTCGAGCGTCAAAAGCGTCGTTGGCCCTTCGGAGGGAAGGTTTTTCTCCGCAATGGATTCCATGCCGGTGAGGAACCATTTCTTGAAGACTCTCATTCTCTCAGCCCTCGGTTTTGTCTGCGACGACCTGTGAACATCGACCACATCGTACATGGCCCGAGCCACGACTTTTCTGAACTGGTCGCACCAGAGAATAGCTTGGTGATCCATGCTGGTCCACACCCTTGGGATACCGGTGGTAAATACCGTGAAGCCATGCGTCTCGGGAATTATCGACTCGACACTAGCATAGTCGGACGGGACAACCGTGTCTAAGCCACCGCCTGCTATTGAAACGAGGGTAACGTGCCACAGCGGGTTGTTGTTAGCCCACTTCTGCGAATAAGCCCGACGCCAGTACTCGTTAATGTCTTCGTAAATCTTTACAATCTGTCCGTCAAAAGTGACTGGAGGGCGGGAGTGCGGCGCAGACATGGTGATAATAGTATTTATCGAATGAGACTGGTAATTTGGCATGATGAGCATTGTGCGGGCTACAATGCCGCCCATGGAGTGACCTAAAACCAGAACAGACGCGGGGTCCGGTAGGTCGGGGTCGCGAGCAGACATGCGCGGGTCCATGTACAGCGACAAGATATATCGAATAGCCTCGTTCAAGTACTCCGCCTGATCCAGCATCGTCTGCCCATGAAAAGCAGTGATGTCTTCATTAAAATCGACAGTGAAGAAGTCGAGGTTTCGGGCGCCGGCTGCGGCAGCAGCTTCATCGTGTTGCAGAGATTCGTGATAGTAGTTGGCGGCTTCCGCTGCGATTGGCCTGACCTGCTTGTAACTTCCTGCGTTGCCTGGAATAAAGAGAACAGGAACGCCCCTCAGCTGCGACTGATTAGTCCGATGCAATTCTTTCGTGTGTCGTTCAAGAAACCTGCCTTTCTCTCGTCGTCAACACCTTGTTCGCGATACAGATACAGGGAATATTTCGTCGCGAAGCGGGTGTGCTCTGTATCGAAATCGCGTAGACGGATGTAGGATGGTCGCATGTAAGACATGCGACATCCCTTGGCGTCGAGTTGACGGGTCCATGAAGAGTTGAGAATGGCGCAAAGCAACGTGATGCCAAGAACCGTGGCAGCGAGAGCAAGGATGGTGATGGACCATGGTCCGCGAAATCGCGAGCGACGGCGCAGTTCCGCCATTGTTTGAGAAGCCATGGAGGCTTTTTCGTCGTTACGGCGGTCGCTTTGGACGTCGTTGTCGGCGGAATCGTCACGATGGTCGGATTGGTGAGCACCGCCTGCGGGGAGGGAGTGGTGGTTCGGGAGTTGGTGCAGGTTATTTGGGTAGGCGGGCGACGGCGCGGCCAGGGATGGTGCTTGGGAGAGCGGCGACAGCGACGGCGACAACGACGCAGCTATGCAATGGTTCTCGAGAGGTGCATCCGGTCCATGTTCAAGCTTCCAATTGATGTTGGCTGACCGTCTGCTCCTCGCAGAAGACGGTCTCGAGGAAACTGGCGGATGTTTCGAGTGTGCAATAGAATGGCGAGTGTCAGCAGGGTCTTGGAGACCTTTACTTGTCACAGGAAGCTCGGTCGTAGGAGGGTCGTCGCTTTCGTCGGTCGAACCCGACGGGCGCCTCTTCATGGATGGAGAGGGCTCGCTCGAGTCTTCCTAGGGAGGAAGGAATCGGTCGATTGAGCCTTTGAAAATCTTGTCGATAGGAGAGGAAGGTAAGATGAAGTAGAAGAAAGGAAAACATAGAGAATCTAGGTAGGCGCAGACAGGCGAAAGACGGCAGAGGAGGTAAGCGGGAAGAAGGGACGAGGGAAAGCCGCTACGGGAAGGGACTTGGATACATGGGACAAGCGAGGTAGGTGCTGTACTGAAGTAGCGTTGGGGGGGTGGAATCGGGTCCAGGGGAGGAGGTAAGTACCTAGCGGGTGGCTATAGCGAGCGGTGGCCTGAACCGAGTCGCTAGGTACGAGCCTACCTTACCTATACCCTACCTACCTTAGGTAGTCTCCTGGCTAAGAGATATCGGGCTGCTGCCAGTGTCAATTGCTGGTGTGGCGGGCGCTGTGCCAAGATTCCATTACGAACATACCACCTACCTAGGTACCTGGGTCGAGAAAGGTTGTTCTGGATGCCGAAAAGTATGGAAAAAAAGCCTGCCAGTGGCGCCCGTGCCAGTCTTTGACAGAGCTTTGGTGCCGGGTTATGTTGGTGCACTACCTACCTAGGGGCCCAAGGTACTTGCCTTCACAGCGTTGGCTGTAGATGTCCGCTGGACTTCGATGTACCTTGAAGTGCTCGGATTGTGACACCCATACCTTGCCTATTCTGGACCGGCCATGCCTCACTTCTAATCTTTCCGTTATCTCCAGACTCTTCCGTCTGCTTCGGATGTCAGCTCCCAGAACTCAATTAGCAACTCTCCAACACAGGAGCTATCAACGTGGACACCCGAAGCACCCGACGCCTTCGTGCAAAACAGAATATGCCTGCCAAAACTAACAGAACTCACATGGTGCATCTACAGCCGTCTGCAGACGATTTTTCACCGAAGCAGGCAAGCCGGCCTTGCATTAATGGCCTGGTATAAAACCGTTTCCTGTTTCCTTCTCATCTCCCGCGCTGCTCCAGCATCCCTGGCCCTCGAAGCGCCCATCGTTGCCTCAATGTGACATGAAACGTTTTCCTCTCGTCTCTAACAAACGCTGTGTACTGTGTGCTGATGTCCTCCTTTCTTTTCCTTCACTGATCTTTATCCTTTTGTTTTGTTTCTGTGTCTACATTTGTACTTTACCCGACACACCCGCTCCCCCGCCTTGGTCCTAAAGTCAAGTGTTGAGACACCTAGTCCAAGGTAGGCTGTACATGGCAAGCAAGCCGAGCTACTAACTAGAAGGTAACTCTAGCCCGTTAAGCTCTCACCAAGCCCGACGAAATCGAGATCCGACGCAGCCAACGGCGTCCATCCTGGCAATCTGACTTTCTTGGATGCATGGCAATGGCGCGTGTTTTCTGCAGTGTTGCTTACAACATTGACAATCCCAGTCTCTGTTCATGTCTCCAACTCGAGAATCAGCAGGGAAGACCAACACGAAGTCGAACTGGCTGGCGAAAGGCACCTAAAAGGCACCTAAAAGGCACCGGAAGAAGTCGAACTTGAAGTCTGTTTACCTTCCCAGCAAAAGCTTGAAGTGTCTCCGCCGACAGATCAACAGTGTGCGGCGCCAAGGGACGGGGTCCGGGGGTTTTCGTCTTGACGATCCAAAGTCGCATGGTGCTATCGTTTATTTTCAACAAATAGGAACGGATAAGTCGACGGCCCGACCAACCATAACTTACAAATCCACAGACCCATGAATTGTTCGCTTGGTGGATTGCCGCCAAGAGCCGTGGCCATGTCCTTTCCCCTGTTCACCCTGTCGAGCACCTCCGCGAAGTGCAACACTGATGGATGTCCAAATTGTCCCTAACGACAGCCATGAAAGGAGTGATTTGCTGACTTATGACGAGCCCGCGACACACCATGGCGACGTGCTGCAAACCATCCATCTTGGTCATTTTCGGAGGCCGCGCCCGCGACCGCGCCAGAAGCGGCTGACGGCTTCCACAGGTGGAAGCCTCTGGTGTTGGCTGCGTGGAATGGCAGTGCGCGGACCGATCTCCGGTAAGTTTGTGCACCATCTGCTGTTGCTGCTAATTAGAGGTATTCCACCTACGTTGAACCGTGCTTATGCCGCCATCTGCAAACCCAGCGGATAATATCCGTCCGGGGTCATTTTTGCTGACGGGAATGGAGCGATAGATTAGCGGATTGATGACCCACGATTTAGTGCCCACTTCTTCTGCAAGTCCGGAAAGTCAAGCACTTTTCCTGCTGGAGATGATTGGATTGGATGGATACCTCTGGAATTGTGCAAGCGGATCCTGATCTGGGCATTCGGCAGCACCTCGGATGTGCATTTGATTACCTAACATGCAAGGTACTGCCGTAAGGTTGACTTCTTACCTCATCCGGCAGCTCCCTCCCACTTAACGCGTCGACGGTGAAGGCGCGTCTCGCGAAGTGCCCGAACCACCAGCTTAGATACTACTTCAGAGAGGTATTTTCGATCCCACCAGTACACCCAGAAACAGTTCAATCATTTCACCCCTTGTAGCTCCGCATACCCCAAGGCAAGGTCGTGGGGAAAACATGGATAGCTGCAATTGATCGACCGCGAAAATGGCTACGATTAAGGCCATTGAGGGCCGCACAGTGAGTTGTTGCCACCCTTGCTTCCGCTACGCTGTGCCAGCAACATTTTCGAATCTCAACAGTATCTTGCTAAGTAATGTTTACAGGTTCACCAAATTCAATCGGGACAGGTCATCGTTGACCTTTGCTCCGTTGTCAAAGAGCTAGTCGAAAATGGTATCGACGCCGGCGCAACCAGCATAGGTATGTACGCCGAAAGCCTACTGCCAGTCGCTATATTCCCCATTATGCCTTTGGACACTTTTCCCACTCGTCACCCTCACCATCTGACCCGATTTCAAAGACGTGCGATTCAAGAACCAGGGACTCGACTCTATCGAGGTCCAGGACAACGGATCAGGCATCTCTCCCGACAATTATGAGACCATTGCCTTAAAGCACTACACTTCCAAGCTGTTGACCTATGCCGATCTTGCCACCCTCGAAACATTTGGCTTCCGTGGAGAAGCACTGTCTTCGCTTTGCGCCCTGTCGCAGTTCAGCATCGTCACCTGCTTGCCCAACGACGTTCCCAAAGGCACGAAGCTGGAATTTGAGACTTCCGGGAGATTAAAAGGCACCAACGTTGTTGCCGCTCAGAAAGGCACAAACGTCATCGTGGAGAAAGTCTTCCACAACCTTCCTGTACGGCGACGCGAGCTCGAGCGCAATATTAAAAAGGAGTGGAATAAGGTTATTTCACTTCTCAATCAGTATGCCTGCATTCAGATCGGCGTAAAGTTCACTGTGTCACAGCAGCCCAGCAAAGGCAAACGCATAGTCCTCTTTTCTACCAAAGGCAATCCATCGACTCGCGAGAATCTTGTCAACATCTTCGGCGCCAAAACTATGACGGTGTTAGTCAAGTTAGACATGGCTCTTGAGTTTGAGCCCACTTCCGGTCCTGGTCTGAAGACTGCCCTTAAGGATAAGCAGATTTCCACCGAAGTCCGTGTTCAGGGGTATGTCAGCCGGCCTGCCCACGGCGAGGGCCGCCAGACTCCAGATCGGCAAATGTTTTTCGTGAACGGCAGACCATGTAGTCTGCCTCAGTTTGCCAAGGTTTTCAATGAGGTTTACCGAGCATATAACTCATCTCAATCTCCCTTCATCTTCGCAGATATTCGACTTGATACCCATCTCTACGATGTTAACGTCAGCCCCGACAAGCGCACGATTCTTCTGCATGATCAGAACAGGATGCTGGAAAACTTGAGGGAAGCCTTAGTTACTCTTTTTCAGTCTCAAGATTATTCGATACCGGCCGCACAGCATCCCGCACAAAAGTCTCAGCGAGAACTTCAGCCCGGTATGATTGAGGACGACGGCCCAGAGGGCGAGAAAAAAAGTCCAAAGCAGCCAGATACTGCCGCGAAGAGAACTACACAGGCCACGCAAGGCGGAGAGTCCTGCTCGGAAGAGGAAGATGATGAAACTGGATCTGTTCACAAGCCTACACGAGCAAGGAGGACTCGTACCGCAAAACCAAGGAAGTTGACTGTAGCCGAGTTGCAGTCGCAGAGTTTAATTAGCCGATGGGTTGGGAGAAAACCAGACGAGGGAGATGATTTGGATGCCACAACATCTGCATGCGAACAATCATCTGGGAGAGCAAACACTACAGAGGTTCGTACGTACCAAAAAGGACAGGTACTTGCAGAAGACGACGAGAACTCTGAAGAAGCCCCAGAATTTTCGTCAGTATACATGGATTTAACACCCGTTGTGACAACCGAAACTTCTCGAAGAGTCCTCGACTTCCACGCTCGTCTCTCCGATAGCGGTGGTCGGAAAGAGAGCGGAAGGTCACCGGCACAAGCAGAAGAATCACGAGACACGACCGAGGGCCATGGTCAGACCGAGATTCCAGCAATTACTCCAATCAGAACGCCTCGAGATACCGGCATTGCGCTAACAACAACACCGCGGCTATCGAAACGGTCTGTTGCCGATGTTGCCACGGTTACGATTGGAGACGAAACGGCCACAGGCCTTGCAGAGATTCAGTCTAAGAGAACCCGAGTTGATCATGGATCAGGATCGAAGCAACCACCTGTCGAATCCCCACTGAATCCAGCAGCCCCAGATTCGGCTTTTGGATCACGACTAAGTCAACTGTTTTCGGCGGCTCAATCGAGAAAGAAGCAGCCTATCGCGAGGAGTATTTCCCACGGGCCAGACGATATGGATATAACCGATGATGCTGGTGGAGCTGAAAATGATGATGACAACTCAAATCACTCACCGGTAGAGGACTCATTGGACGAAGCTTTGGAGACTGCTAGGGTCGATTCTAGACCTCCAGCAACTCCAAAGATACCAGGCGAGCCTTCCAGCCCGCTCAATGATTTGGTGGCAAACTCGCCAAGTCATAAAGAGGTAGAAGTCTCGGTCCAAGTTGCTGTGGAAAACGAACAGCCTCGAGAGGAGCCCCTTCCGGAGCAAGTCAATACTATCAACAGATCCCACCTCCTCAAGGCGGGAGTCAGGCGTAAGGACGCTACTCTGCAATATAGGCAAACCATGAAGATGAGCGAAGCAGACCTGAGATCACGAGTAACGTCGTGGATGTCAGAGCTAGGGCACGCGGCTCCAAATTGTGGTACGTCCGCAAGCGTTCCTGGCATCGAGTTGAAGGATGCTGAAGAGGTCCTTTCCCTCGTCATCTCGAAAGCGGATTTTGGAAAAATGACCATAGTCGGCCAATTCAATCTGGGCTTCATTATTGCAGTCCGTCATGCGCCGCGGAGTTCCGATGGTGACGCACCGAGCGGCGGCGGCGGCGGCGACGATGAGCTCTTCATCATTGATCAACATGCGTCGGATGAAAAGTACAACTTCGAGCGGCTGCAATCGACAACGGTCGTTCAGTCACAACGTCTTGTGCATCCGAAACAACTCGAGCTTACGGCACTACAGGAGGAGATTGTCAGGGAAAACGTCGCAGCCCTGGACGTCAATGGCTTCAAGGTACACCTGGACGATTCGGGTGATGTTTCCGTCGGTTCGCGGTGCAAACTGCTTGCATTGCCTCTGAGCCGCGAAACCACCTTCACCCTCTCCGATCTTGAAGAGCTCATATCTCTGCTGGGCGACCACCATTCAAGCGAAGCGAGCTCCGCGCCACGGCCGTCCAAGGTCCGATCCATGTTCGCCATGCGCGCCTGCCGGAGCAGCGTCATGATCGGTAAAGCTTTGTCGCATCGGCAGATGGAGAAGCTTGTCCGTCACATGGGAGAGCTGGATAAGCCTTGGAACTGTCCTCACGGACGGCCGACGATGCGGCATCTGAGTGGGCTTGGTTTATGGGACGAGAAAGGTTGGAAGGAAACCGGGACTCGGGTCAATTGGGCCAAATATGCTCGAAGTTAGATTGGGTACATTTTCATGTGGAGTTTGGCGCTTTGCGGAAAAGCACTGGCGCTGGTCACAGGAGGGCGTTCATAGGGAGGAATGCGGACATGTTGCTGTGCAGAATCTCCAAACGTGAAGGAATCATGGAATATGACCGCAAACCCGAATCTTGTCTACATATCGAAGGACTACGGGCATTGCCACACATCATGTGTGCTAGCTCTGCCCCCCTTTCTTTCCCAAAGCACTGGATATCTCATTTGTACCGTACCCTGCTTCATCACAACGAAGCCGCCAGCCCACATTTACATTCGATAAGATGTCGTACGTCGTACATCGCAACCATGACCTCGCCAACTCAAAAGCAATAAAACTCCGTTATGCTCACCCTGTCGCTTCCAATCTCAGGATTCCAACCCATCTCAACTCCTCAGCACGCTGAGCCGTGAATACCCCGTCTTCGATCCTGCAAGACCTTCTTCGGCGACCTTTCCGCTCACGTTCCGGCGTCCATAGGTCGAGGAGTACGGCTGGTCGTCGTAGTCGTTGCCCGAAGACACCTGGCGGTTGCTGCCAATCATGACGGGTGGCGTCGCGGGCTTGAGCTCGCCGTAAGGCTTCGAGTAGAAGTCGGACTCAGGCTGAATCGAGCTGTCGCGGTTGCGCGGCCAGGGCGCAGGCGCCAACGAGGACAATCTCGCGTCGGCGATGTCGTTGCTGCCACTTACACGTCTCGAGTTAAGGTTTACTTCAGACAGGGCAGAGCTGCGCGAGGTGCAGAGCGGCGTCTTGCTTCTGGGAGGAGGCGTCGCGTGGGGGTTAGATGCCAGCGGGTTAGGATGCGGGTTACCGAGGTCGTTCTCGAAGTCACTACCGGCGAGATCGTTTTCGTCGTTCTCCGAGTCGGAGTCTTCGGCGGAGTAACGCTCGGTCAAGGGTTCGTATGCCTTATTGCTTGTCCGCTTCTGCGCTGCGAGGGCCGCGACGTCCATGGCGCGGTTTCGCTTTTGCGTGCGGGAGATGAGGGAGTCAGTCGCAAACCAGGTTTCGGTGAATTTGCCGGTCTGGCGAGCTTCAGTTGGGGAGAGACTGGCAGAGGAGAAGGAAATTCGAGGGGCGCTTGTGTCATGCAGCGGCACCTCAGTGTAGGAGCCATGGGGCGATGCGCGGGATCCGGACATGCGCTTATACTCGCTAGCAGCAAGGGAGTTACGAGGGGAGTTGGCTGAAGGGATCTGATATTGCCGGCTGGGTAGATCAGCGCGAGAGTCGCGCGTGCGGCTTGACAGATCGGAGCCGGCACGTGTTCGCTGGAAAGGGATGCTTGGAGGTCGTGAGAGGTCTTCATATGGGGCGCCGGATCGGCGATGGTCCTCAAGGGGAGTAGACAAACGCTTCTCGCTTCCGTTACTGATGCTGGTCGCGACGCTATTTTTATTTCTCTTGTGTGTGGCACGGGAAGTGAGATGGTCTTCCAGCGGGTTCATGTCAGGTGGCATGTTGTTTATCTTGCGGAACATGAGACCGAGCCAGACGGAGATGCAGAAGGTGACCAGGTGAAGGCCTCCGGCACCAATGAATGTGTACGAGACGGCAGGGACAAAATAGTCTCGGAGGCTTTCAGCGACCCAGCGTGCTGTCCACGCAGCACTGCTATTCATTGCATTCAGAGCGCCGTATGCGTAGAGAGGCATGGCGCCCAAGTCAGAGATGCCGGAAAACAGTTGATATGCGGTAGATGACGCGGGGCTTCGGTCTCCCGCTGGTCTAGAGAGGTGATAGACGGCGTAGAAGCAGTGAACCATGACGACGCCAGGCTGTGTCTCGACTTAGTACCATCGTCTCGAAGAAGAGGCAACAGGAAACAAACTGTGATTCGCATAACCCAGCCAGCTAGAGTCTCGATATTGTTCAGCAAGATGAGGAGAGTAAGGAGCCCAGCAGCGGCGATAAGTTGTAGAAATCTGATGACCAACTGTGCTACGCGCATGGCCTTGATCCAGCTCTTCGTTCTTGGACCGATGGATACATAGTTATTGGATCTATGCGAAAGCACCATCTGAGCACTATCAGTGCAGACTCATTGGTAAACGTCCCTTAATTACAGTCAAGTGAGAGGGGAGACTCACTCCGGGTGACGATTGAAAGTGACCAGCGGTCCATTTGGTTTTGGCTTGCGCGGCGGCGGCTCCCAGCTGGCGCGCGTCACTGCCTTGGGATCGAATCTCGTCTCTGGGAAGCGCGTGCTATTGTCGACAACATTATAGAGGTAGGGCTGTTGGGCCATTGTCGTGAACTGAGTGTGTGCTTTGTCTTTCGCTGCCGGCTCGATTGAGTCCATCCTGGGGGTTTTGAGGAATGCGCGAATGAGGCAACAGGCGACCAGAAGCCCGCTGGAATGCCGCCGACGGGATCCAGTCGTAGTAAGATACCTTTGGTTGGGATTATCTCTGAGGTCCCTGAGAAATGTCGAGCATGTGGATGAAAGAAGGGGAATGACCGTGAGTTGGTGGGGAGCGAGCGGCGTGAAGGTAAAGGTAGGAAATCTCAGGCAGATGAGACGACCAGGGCTAAAGCAAGATCCTGAGATTGGGGTATATTGGAACGAGGCTACCCTGGGCAGATAACGTCTGGTAGAATGCCTGGCCTGACGAGTCGTTGCTCGTCATCAACACCAAGCCCAGCTCAGGTAGTGTTGCAATGAGTTGCCATAGCAACCGGGTGACCCCCTCCCCCGCCGGGGCACCTTAGCAGCTTCCCTGCTGGATGTTCTGAAACCTTGCTTTTCCAGCGCTGGCAGCTGGTTGCTCATTGGTGCAAACGCACTGACTACTGAGAGCCTAAGCGCCTTGCATGAGGCACGTGCCTTACGTAAGGTTCACCTCAGCATCGAATGGAATTCTGGCTGTGGTTCGCAGGATTCCTTGCCCGTATTGCATACCCGTAACTTGAGGGTCGCCAAAACTAGCTGAAAGCAAGCCCGAATGCGCGCCTTGTCGCGCGAATAGCTTTACCATGCTTTACTATTCTATTCCCCATGGTTTTTCCGCTAGCAATATCATACCTTCGCTTGGCTCTCAAGGAAAAGCACAGCCCACCGAAAGATGCGGGTAACTACGTCCACCTATTTCCTTTTGGTGACGCCATCTCCAAGTAGTGCTTCTGTACAAGCTGACTTCATTGATAATCAGGTAGGTACAATGCAATGCAAATATCTCATGGCGTCCCCTTTGTAGTAAACGAATTTCGAGCAGACAAGCTCAAACTACGACAGACTGCTCTGAAACTATTGAGAGTTGGTTGTGTCATGAGATTCTTTAGCAATGTGTGTAAGCGCGGACAGAGCTGTCCCGATTGCTTATGAATCACATTCGCATTCTCTCACCGAGTTTGTAAATCCATTGTCCCCTCGTCGGTTTTGCGGCTGGATCTCGCCGGCGTCATGATCCGTGAGTCCATGGGGGATCAGTCCTGTCTTGGTATCGAGACGCAGAGAGGAGGCGGGACTTAGATGTGGCACTGTAGTCGGGGATAAGGTCGGTGCTTAGTCAATCCACGGAGAGCGTCAGCCAATGGCTCGACTAGGTCTCTGGGCAAGGTCTCGTTACATGTCATAGAGCGTGACGGACTTAAGGTCGGTGCAGGAGCTAACTCTAAAACGCCCACATATCCAATCGAGATCATCCGCAATTGGATCGACGGTTTGCTTTGCCGACTAACCCTGTGACGGGATTCGGGATTGGGGATTGGGACGGTCCGGTCTCATCGGATGGTTGACACCCCGCGGCGTCAACAGGCAGTTTTGCGTGCAAGTAGGAAGGAAGGAGCGATATAAGTTGCAACCCCTCTTTCCCCTAGGCATTGAATGTAGGTAGCCAACTTCTGTTTACCTACTATCAAGTCGTCTCAATTTTCTCATCCTTCATCAATACGCTCCGTCTGCTGCACCTTTTACCTCGCGTCCTCTGCGTCGTCAGCATTCCATTCTTCCCGCCGCAAAACACAACCGCCAATATGTCCGCTCTACCTATGGCATCTCCTCCCAAAACCCCTTTGGGTCGCTATCGCATGCTTTCTCCCACAGCTTCCGTTCGAGTGAGCCCGTTATGCCTCGGCGCCATGAATTTTGGCGACGCTTGGTGAGTCTGAAGGCCCCAAGTTTGTCGCTGAGACTAACACCGACCAAGGCAAGGTTACATGGGAACTTGTGACCAGAAGACTGTGGAGGGCATTCTCGACTTCTTCTATGAGCAGGGCGGTAACTTTATCGACACCGCCAATAACTATCAATTCGAAGAGTCCGAAGCCTGGATTGGTGAATGGATGAATAAGAGGGGTGTCCGAGACCAGATGGGCAAGTCTCACTGCACTCTTGTTTAGCACTCACTAATATGCCGCCAGTCATTGCGACCAAGTACACAACCAACTTCAAGGCCGGACCCAAGGCTCCTAATATCATGGCCAACTTTACGGGCAATGGATCAAAAAGCCTGCACACCTCGGTTGAGGCCAGTCTTCGGAAGTTGCAGACTGATTACATCGACCTGGTGAGTGCTCTCGTCGAGATAACTTGGTGACGTCACTGACCTTAGTCCAGCTCTATGTGCACTGGTGGGACTAGTGAGTGCTCCCAATCACAATGAATTCAATGATGTCGCTGATCTTAGTCAGCTCTACGTCGATCCCGGAACTGATGCAGTCCCTGAACAACCTTGTTGTCACGGGCAAAGTTCTCTACCTGGGCATCAGCGACACTCCTGCTTGGATTGTCAGGTGTGTCTCTAAAGCAGATGTGTGGTAAGACAGAACTGACAGCACGACAGCAAGGCGAACGAGTACGCCCGAAACCATGGACTTCGGCAGTTCTCCGTCTATCAGGGTCGGTGGTCCGCCGCTTCGCGTGATTTCGAGCGGGAGATCATTCCGATGACCAAGGCTGAGGGCATGGGTTTGGCTCCCTGGGGAGCTTTGGGCGGCGGCGCTTTCAAGACGGAAGAGCAACGCAAGTCCCAGGAGGGCCGCAAGGTTCAGGCCAATGAGGCGCAGATCAAGATCAGCCAAGTCCTTGAGAAAATTGCAAACCGCAAGAACACAATCATCACGAGCGTCGCTCTTGCATACGTCATGCACAAGACGCCCTACGTCTTCCCGATTGTCGGCGGACGTACCGTCAATCACTTGAAGCAGAACATTGAGGCTCTTGCTCTCAACCTGACCGACGAGGACATGCAGGAGATTGAAGGAGCCGTGCCGTTCGACATGGGATTCCCTCACACCTTTTTGTGGGGCGAGAAAACCCCGTCAAATCCAAGTGAAGTCTGGCTCCTGAACATGGGTGGAACGTTCGACTACGTCCCCGAACCCAAGGCCATTGCGCCCAAAGAAGGCGGACAGTAGGGCTGGAGAGCCAGGACTCAGCGGAAAAGGTGGCGGCCGACGGATTACTGATTGCAGAAGGTAGATTTGGTATGGCTTCTCGCCCATACGGCGCGATCCCAGAAGCTTTCCTTTGGCCTTCATCCCATTGGAATAAATATACAAGTCTTCGAACAAACAATTCACCATGCGATATATGCAGCAGGCCTGTCAGACGGGTCAAAATAATGTGTTCACAAATCGATTTTCGAGTTCGACATGATCACCTTTTAATGGGCAACTCACATGGCCGAAGGCATCGTCTTGGAGGACTCTGCTACTAGCAACGTATGTTTGGAGAGGAAACTTTGCGTGTACTTTCCGGTCCTGGTCTCCGCGTTGAAGGGCAAAGAACAACACTTCGGAGAAGCGTAGACGACTCTGGACTCGCATGATTTTTAGCCAAGCATAAAATACGACAAAATAAGCTCATATTGGATAAGTAGTCCATGCACAGGAGGTTCGTCTTTGACAACAGATTTGCCTATACCGACCAATGACACTTTTGAATTGTAAGCAACCGCAGTCTCTTGGTCTACATATATCCTTATTCGACAGGAAAACCCCATAGCGACACTGAAAAAAGGTAGTCCATCATGATCTCGGGCGTCTAATCCTCCCAAATAGCAGCCTTGGCCCTCTCGGTCTCTTCTTGCTTCCTCTTCTCCGCTGCTTTCTCCTCTTCCCTCCGCTTGCGCTCCTTTTCCCTCACAGCCTTGTCATACGCCTTCTGCTCTTCCGTCTGCTTGGGCAGCTTGACCCCAAGAGCGCCGGCAATCAGGCGCCTGGCCACCGCGTCTGTCTTCTCAGGACGGCGTGGGCTGCCACCACCGCTTGCTCCGGCCAAAGGCGCGCCCGTGGGGTCAGTGTTAACGTATGGAGGGAAAGAGTGGGACGCCGGGCTGTAAGTTGGAGAGATAGGAGTCGGGGGAGGGGCATTAGAGCCATCGCCTTGAGGCCTGTCTCCTTCTTCCTCTTCCTCTTCGGAGGATACATCCTCATCTTCCCAGGAATCTACGACAGGCTTCTTGTTCTTCGCCTTCTTGGTCTTTGTGGAGGCGGCTGAGGCGGACTTCTTGTCGCCATCTAATGAAAGCTTGGAGAGGGAGGACGCAACGTCCGATGTAGGTCCCGATGAAGGCATCGTGTCTTATTTATGTATGTAAGTGTGAAAAGTAGATGGTGTATATTGTCCTGTTTTGAGTGTAGGTGTCTTAGCAAGGTGTTGATTGGAAGGAAGAAGATGTTCAGGTCCCAAGACCTCGGATCAGGTTCCGTCGGGAAGCGAGGGTAGGTGGATAATCCCCGGCCGGCAATAAGGTAGAGAAGGGCAGATCAACGAGAAAAAGGGAAGGAGCCCTCCGCAGCGTCACGGTGGAGGAGGTGAGAAGGATCAATAGGGTGGTGCGCTAGCAGGAGAAGGCGCAGGTGTGCAACCGGGGGTTCTTCGAAGTCGAGGTTGAAGTGAAATGGTACGAATTCGAGATTTGCTCAAAAGGTACGACGGCACCTATTTTGAAGACCTTGGATCTAGGAGGGACGAAACAAGAAGTAGACAGAAGCTGGACCCTAACTCAGGTTACGGGAACTTCAGTCGGGGGTCCATGGAGCTTTGAGACTGGTCTGGGCAACGGCTTCAAGTTTAGACGAGACGAGATGGATTGGTCCAAGAACCTAAACCCTCACATAGTGTGGGTTGTTTGCTTGCTTTCCCCGCAACGAGTCAGATAGTTCGGCCTGTACTGTGAGATCGCGCTACCTACAAAGCACCCAGCTGGAGCGCCAGAGCACTGTGCTGTTTGTACGAAAACTGTGAAGCTTCTTACGAAAGGGTGATGTATAGACAGTGCGAAATTCAGAGCCAAGTTAGGTACATTTCAATGACGACTACCCCTCGTCAGCGGACGCAGCAGCAAGGTAGGTACGCGGAGGGGAACCTTTAGCGGGCAACGGCAGTGACGCCGCTGACATGGCCAGCTGGTGGCCGGGGCCGGGGCCGATGTTCTTCCAGGCCCTTCCAATGGAAGCCATCTAGTCCCGGTCGAAGTCGGGTGGAGAAGCGGCTCCCCTTCTCAGTGGTCGAGAAGGCGGCAACGTCAGTGCTCGGCTGGCTAACAGTGATTTTTCTGGTGATGCGTTTACTCTTTAGTCTCCGGCTGTCTCCATAATAATCGCAGAGCTACCTGGACTCTCACTTTCTACCACGTTGTATTTGTAAGGCGTCAGGAGGCGATGCGCACCGTGATCTAGGACGAACCGTCCTCTACTGCTGCACAAACCAACCATATCAGCACGTTTCAATTGTCGTTATAGCCCGTCTTCTGCTTTCTTGAAAACCTCTCCGGCGGCCGCACTTGATTCGCCTCCGGCCTTGTGTTCCCCGCCTACCACGCGCCCGCAACCGGGGCTTCCTCGACGTTGACTCGCAACCACCTTCGCCAGCAGGATGGTGATGCGATCGAGCCTTCCGAGGCGCTTCGCCCTCGGCCGTTCCGCCAACTTCCTCAGCCGGCCCTACTCGACACCCACCAGGTTATCGCCTGCAAGTGCCCCGAGGTGCTCGGCTTCAACCTTCGACCGGCTACTGCTCTCCGCCCCGCGGACCCAGCGAGCTATCGCCCAGTTCTCGACCTCAACAAAACGATTGAAAGAGGATGAATCCAACGGCTTCTTCGATCGTGCCGTTGAGCCTTTGTCCGAGGAGGAACAAAAGGCCAATCTCAAGCACCAGCGAGAGCTCGAGGAGCAGCAACTGGCTGAGGCAAAGAGCTCTAGCTCCGAGTCATCCGCCAAAAACGAAGGTTCGGGAGGGGCACAAGATGGCAAGGGTAGTACGGCTGGCGGATCGTCAGCCGGTTCTGGTGGAGGTGATGATAAGGGTGACGGCGGCGGTAAGAAAGGACGCAAGTCCTCCGACAAGAGCTTGCAGAAGCCCGTTGTGCCGGACGTCTACCCCCAGGTCTTAGCCATTCCTATTGCGAAGCGGCCATTGTTCCCTGGTTTCTATAAGGCTATTACCATCAAGGACCCCAACGTGGCCGCTGCCATCACCGAGATGATCAAGAGAGGTCAACCGTACGTTGGAGCCTTCTTGTTCAAGGACGAGAACCAGGACGAGGACGTTATCCGCAACGTCGATGACGTCTACGACACTGGTGTCTTTGCGCAGATCACTAGTGCCTTCCCGATGCACGGCGAGCAGGGCGCTTTGACGGCTATCCTGTACCCTCATCGTCGTATCCGCCTGTCGAGTTTGCTACCACCCGAATCCGAGGAGAAGAAGTCGGGCGAAACCAAGGTTGAGTCGGTTCCTGAGCCCATACCTCCAAAGGCAACTGAGGAGGAGGCACAGCCGGATAAGAAGGGCGACGTTGTTGCAAGCTTCGAGGAAAGCGCCGTAGCGCCTAGACCGGACCAGGCCGCGGAAAAATATGAGCCTACCGCATTCCTGAAGAGATATCCTGTCAGTCTCGTTAACGTCGAGAACCTGACCGAGGAGCCTTATGATCCCAAGAGCGCTGTCATCCGTGCTGTCACAAACGAGATTGTCAACGTCTTCAAGGAGGTTGCCACCATGAACAGTCTCTTCAGAGACCAAATATCCACCTTTTCCATGAGCCAGTCTACCGGCAACGTCACCTCCGAGCCTGCGAAGCTTGCTGATTTCGCCGCTGCGGTGTCTTCTGGTGAGCAGGGCGAGCTGCAGGAAGTTCTATCCAGTCTTAACGTCGAGGAAAGAATGCAAAAGGCCCTGATCGTACTCAAGAAGGAACTTATGAACGCTCAGCTGCAATCGAAGATCACCAAAGACGTCGAGAGCAAGATTACGAAACGTCAACGCGAGTACTGGCTCATGGAGCAAATGAAGGGTATCCGACGCGAGCTTGGCCTGGAGTCTGATGGCAAGGACAAATTGGTGGAGAGGTTCAAGGAGAAGGCCGATAAGCTAGCAATGCCAGAGGCTGTTCGCAAGGTATTTGATGACGAGATCAACAAGCTTGCACACCTAGAGCCGGCGGCCTCTGAGTTTAACGTCACACGCAATTACCTCGACTGGCTTACTCAGATACCCTGGGGCCAGCGTAGTGCCGAGAACTTTGGCATCTCAAATGCCATGAAGGTCTTGGACGAGGATCACTATGGCTTGAAAGACGTCAAGAACCGAATTCTGGAGTTCATTGCTGTAGGCAAGCTCCGCGGCACCGTTGAGGGCAAGATCATCTGTTTCGTCGGTCCTCCTGGTGTTGGAAAGACTTCGATCGGCAAATCTATCGCACGCGCCTTGAACCGCCAGTACTACAGATTCAGTGTTGGTGGTCTCACTGATGTGGCTGAGATCAAAGGTCATCGACGTACTTATGTCGGCGCTCTGCCCGGTCGCATCATCCAGGCGCTGAAGAAGTGTCAGACTGAGAACCCTCTAATCTTGATCGACGAAATCGACAAGATCGGCCGCGGCTACCAGGGCGACCCCTCCTCCGCACTGCTCGAATTGCTCGATCCCGAGCAGAATAGCTCTTTCCTAGATCACTACATGGATGTCCCGGTCGACTTGTCTAAGGTCCTCTTCGTGTGCACAGCCAACATGACCGATACCATTCCGCGACCACTCCTCGACCGTATGGAACTCATTCAGCTCTCCGGCTACGTTGCGGACGAGAAGAAAGCTATCGCAGACAAATACCTGGCTCCCGCTGCCAGGGAGGCTGCGGGTCTGGCCAACGCGGATGTGAAGCTCAGCGAGGAGGCCATTGAAGAGCTAATCAAGTCCTACGCCCGCGAATCTGGTGTCCGTAACCTCAAGAAGCAGATAGAAAAGGTCTACCGCAAGTCGGCTCTCAAGATCGTTCAGGATCTCGGTGAAGAGGTTCTCCCTGAGAAGGAAGCCCTCACCGAGGACGGGAAGGAGGCTCTCGAGGAATCGAAGAAGAAGAACGAGACCGCTCGCGAGACCGGAGAGCAGCCGGCCGAGACTCCTGCCACGGAGAAGCCCCGCGTCGCGCTCAACGTCCCGGACACCGTCCATGTCACCATCGGCAAGGAGAATCTGGTTGACTATGTCGGTCCTCCGGTCTTCACCTCCGACCGTCTCTACGAGGTCAACCCCGCCGGTGTTGCCATGGGTCTTGCGTGGACCCAGATGGGCGGCGCCGCCATGTACGTTGAGTCTATCCTGCAGGGTCCTCTTCGCCCGAGCAGCAGACCCGGCCTCGAGATCACGGGTAACCTCAAGAACGTTATGAAGGAGTCTTCCACCATTGCCTACTCTTTCGCCAAGGCCCTCATGGTCAAGGAGTTCCCCGACAACCACTTTTTCGACAGGGCCAAGCTTCACCTCCACGTTCCCGATGGTGCCGTATCCAAGGACGGCCCTTCGGCTGGTATCACCATGGCCACTTCCCTGCTGTCTCTCGCCCTCGACACCCCAGTCAACCCCACCGTCGCCATGACTGGTGAGCTCACCCTGACCGGTAAGGTACTCCGCATCGGCGGTCTTCGCGAGAAGACGGTCGCCGCGCGCCGCGCTGGATGCAAGACCATCATCTTCCCCAAGGACTGCATGTCTGACTGGCTCGAGCTTCCCGAGGTAAGAAAACAATTTCCCAGGCAACGTCACATTACTGACACGAGACTACAGAACATCAAGGAGGGCATAGAGGGCAAGCCGGTGGCTTGGTACTCCGAAGTCTTTGACCTCATCTTCCCTGAGCTCGACCGCGAGGCCGCCAACAAGTGTAAGACCTGCGAGTGGCAGAAGGAGCAGGACGACAAGAAAAAGACGGACAAGAAGAACAAGAATAAGAAGGACGAGGAAGGCGAAGAGGATGACGATTAGATCACACGGCTGCGAATTAAGCAGGTGGTCGATTCCGACTACCCTCATGTTGCATCCCCGCCCTGTGCGGATGGGGGAAAAAAAAACCCCGCTCTTCGATGCCTTCCCACAAGACTGTTCTCTCTGCACACCATGATGGGGACGCTGTCCAGCAACGACGGCTCCTGGTATGGCGGCCATAGGCTCCCTTGACGGGAAGGCCCAAGCGAGGATGTTGGCGCGGGCGAGGATGACTGGAGTTTCATTGTTTCACACCCAAAGACGATTAGACGGAACGCGCAGTAAAGCCGTCACGTGTGCTGACACGCCTCAACACATCTCTACTCTAGATGGTTCATTTGACTCGTTTTCTGTTTGGCTGGCTTGATTTGGCTTAAGAGGGGATCGGGTTGTTTTTGGAAGAGAAAGGCCGGGACCGGGCCACTTGTAAGAATAGGGTTGCAGTCGAACCCCCCAAATAGCATAGACTGCGGCTGTTGTCTGCACCTGCAGCTATAGAAGCGCGCCCGCCTGGGTGGTCGTCATATGCAGAAGAGCAGGGCGCTGGGTTTTTGCATATGGTGATTGTTGGGCAAAGGGCGAGATTATTGTACATTACGGTCGTGAGCCGCCATGGTACGCATTGACCACTTGGCGAGTTAGCCAAATATAAGAGAGCTTGTTCCAGGCCAGTTGACATGCAGATGCAAGACGGTAGCAATCGCGTCCACAGCATTGCAATTTCTTTTTCGAATGGGTCTCCGACCGAGGTGTTGTGACGTCGAGTTGATGCCGTTCGAGGCGAGCAAAGTGGAATAAGAAAGGGTAGGAGGGGAGATGACCAGTTTACTGGGAAAGGGAGGCAGACGCCTGCAGATGTTAACGAAGCCCGACGCGCCCACCCAAAAGCGACGAACAGCCGCTGCTGTCTGGCGTCGTTTGTGAGACTAGTATGCCGCGCATTACGTCGAAGTCGTTCGTGGCCGCGGGACCAGAACCCCGAAGTCACGGATGGTTGTCTGGTCTGAGTGGAAGTGACGTCCATTCGGAACTGTAACGGCCATTTTTCCCATTTGATATATGACGGGCCGTGTTGATGTTTGATACGAGTGCCTGACTGTAGCCCAATGCCTCTAGTTAGACGATAATTGGCATCGAGGGTTTTTGCTCTAGATTGCGTGCGGCGACGTTCCCGTCAAAGAAGTCAAACGGTAACAGTTGCATGGGTATGGATGACCCCTCTTGGACGCTTTTCCTTCAGGGTCTGATCCGGTGGCGTGTTCTTCCACCCCCGCGGGATCGGTGGGGTTTTGCGGGAGGGCTATCGGGACGGCTGGGATTTGTTAGGGGGGGGGGGGGGGGGGGGGGGGCTTACCTGAAAACCCAACAAAACAAAAATAGAAAAAAG
>JAOQIF010000255.1:0-27015 GCA_026260285.1 Colletotrichum sansevieriae | reverse complement strand
CCCCCCCCCCCCCCCCCCCCCCCCCCCCCCCCCCCCCCCCCCCCCCCCCCCCCCCCCCCCCCCCCCCCCCCCCCCCCCCCCCCCCCCCCCCCCCCCCCCCCCCCCCCCCCTGACGGGAAAACCCTACTAAACTAGAATCGATACACGGCGGCCGCGCACGTTTTTGTCCTTCCCACCACCGATCACCGATGTTGAATCTATCAAGTCATGTGCTGCCGCCGCGTCCGAGAACTGGAGATCTTCATGAGCACGATTGGGCCTGCGCGTGTCAAAGCATGATTATGCTTGCTCCCAGCTCTGGGAGTAGCGACTGAGAGGTACTCAGAATCGACGGAGACAACTCTACTCAAACGACGTCCATACTTCGATGATCTCAACCTGTGGGACACATCAACATCGTGAATCGTTGACCCGCTCGACGTCAACGGTCAAATTCGTCAATAGAGCCGAATCCTGGACGATGCAGATGCAAGCCATGCGTACAAGACAACCTGTCAAAAGGAAGACAGCCTCACCATTTGGGCTGCGTCGGTGCCCGAATGTAGGCAGCGCGTGAGACGCGGTTCCTTGGGCCGACCATTGACGTTGAGCGAGGGGCAGGGCTGACAACGGGCGCGCAGTGCAGTGCTTGATTACATCTTGCGTCCAACGGCATCAGCAGAAGCAGCCCAGCTGCACTGGAAGACCGGCCGGGGAACCGGAATTCAGACCATCAGGGGCCATGGGTAAGCAAACAGTATTTCGGGGCTGGAGCATCGAGACGAGACGCCATGTTGCAGCTGAGTGTACGGCGTACAGCACTAACCCCGCAGGAAGATTCTCAATGACGCTGGAACTTTTCGTCCTGTGTGTGCATGCGGTCTCATTGTCGTCGTCCCATCGCCTGTACTTCATAGTAATGCAGCGCTAGCTGCCGTGTCACCTTAGGACATGGAGTAGCGTCAGGCAGTGGAGGGGGAGAAGCCGTGCAAGTGGAACGCTGATTGGTGATGAGTTGGCGTTCACAGCTGCGGGCGAAGTCTTTGGGTCGTGCAGAAGGCCTCTCTCGCATGAGAGCAGCAGGCACGTGGGTATCTCGTCCGCATTATGTTGTGATTGTAGAACAGACTTCAGCGGATAGACAGATCATCTTTGGGAAGATTGCGCGACTAATGCATCCTCGACTGGTGCCGTCCGCAAGTAGTGACGAGCTATGCTTTTGAGCAGTGATGTGTGGCAGCAAACGGACCCGCGGATCCGAGACGTCAACCAAGGAATTGGTGTGCTCTCCATTCCGATTTTCGGATGGGCTTGGCGGTCATTGGCAAAGGCCGTCTAGCAGGCAAATTAGTCGTGCCACCTCCTGGACTTGGCTTCAACGGCCGTCGTAGGCGAAAATAGAACAGGCGAGTGCGCAATCGGTCCAGGTCGAGATCTCTCCGGCATTGAGACTGGTCCCTCCGACATTTGAGTCACGATTGGTGGATGCAACGGGGCAGCCTGGTTTTGGGGTGTCCATTATGACATGCCCCTGTCGATTAGCATCTCGAAGACACTGCTCCGATCGTCTTCCAGCCACCCTTGTCAGTCCCTATTTTGACGGGTGGCCCAATATCCAAGGCGAGATATGCTGTAGAAAGGGCGGTCAATTGCTGATTTTCAAGTTGATTAATGGATAATGGAGGAAGTTTGCATCGACCATGTGGATGTTCGCAGGTTTGAACGAGGGTTCTAGATCAAAGCCCAACGAACCCAATTTCCGCATTAGACGATGTCCAATCGCCATGGCAGGGCTGAGTTGAGTTTTCGGGCCTCCGTACATGAAGTAAAGCCGCGAAAGACGATGAGAAGTATATGGAGTTTCTAGTTGTTAGGTAAGGTAGTTTTGTGTGGTTGGTGATGGTGGGTGGCCTCGGGCGGTTGAGAGGGACCAAGAGCAGCGCTTCGAGGGCTTAGTTCGTCGGAGAAAGACGTGAGCTTTCTGGCTGGGAAGAACCTTCCATCATCCAATGACGGTCTCAGACGAACGTGTTCGTTGCAGCCCAAAACAGAAGCGTCCCCCCCACACCTTCCTTACTCCAAATCACACTCAAGGGAATGTTTTCTTGGGCCTCACTGCGAAGCCCCATGGTTAGAGCGAAGGACAACGCATCGAAGTCAGCAAAGCTCCGTTTCCGTAAAGGGTCAAGCTCAACCGAAGACTTCTTGAGGTCGCACCCTCCCGCTTAGCGCGAGGTGCTGACATTCCCGGCCCACCGCTGCGGTGACGGGACCCAAGGTGACCTCCACCACTAGCGAGAGCTTCGGGGCGAGTCACTTTCTGTACTCGGTTCAAATTGTCTGTGGGATTCATTTTATAGGAGTTCCCTTTTTATCAATTCTCACTTCCCAATGAACCGTGCGTCGTCTCTTGCTGCTCACCCGTTCCGAACTTTTCCAAAGGCTCCCATGGATCGTCGTCTCAGCCTGATTTTTCCATCGGTACGGAGGTCAACTGGGTCTCAAGCGGTGCCCAGCCTCTTACAGCAACCAGAAACACGACCCGATATTGTCCTGCCTTAGCTCCAACTCCAACTCGTGCCCTTCTCCTGCATGCATACACAAGTTGGGATAGGCCGCTCCGATTCGAGAAAAGGAAATCTGCTCCAGACGCTCACTCCATCGAACCCCACGACACGGCCGTCCAGGGCAACGGTGTCCCTCCCCCTCCTTCTCGGAACCACCCCGGTCGTCGTCGCTTGTTTTCTATACAAATCAGACGGACGCTCGCCTTATCCAGCCTGCCGCGACCCTCGCCTGCGCCAGCCGTCACGTACGCACACTCTCTTCCGCGCCCCTCCAATCCAGCCGAGCCCAGCCATACCATACTACCCAACGTTCGCTCCAATACAGCTGCAGCTATACACGTCCTAGTTCAATACATAGCTTGCCCATGTACATCGACGTCGCTTGTTGTCGTCCTATTCAAAACGACATATATCTGGCCGAAACTCAGGGCGACCAGGCTCGACTCAGGTCACGTACTGCATAGCCCCCGCGCTTTGGGGCCAGCAAATCAGATCCCTCGCCAAAACGATTTGTCGCCAATCGAGACCCATAACTACCTGGCTATTATCCTGCGTGAGCCCATCTAGGGTTCTCAATAGTTCAAAACCACCACTCAACTCCCTCAATTCGACGCCGGATGACAACAAATGCATCGCAGCTGCCCCAACCTACACCAATAATTCATGGTTAAGCTTCTTCTTGGACTTCTCAACTGTTCCAAAATCCAGATATTACATTAAGACCTGGTTGATTCTCCCCCGTCCCTCTCATCTGAACATGGTCGAGTTCTTCACCATCAGTTCTCTGCACATGTCCATCGTCTTTCGTCACAGCATCTGATGTCCTGTTCTCCCTGCGGCCACCTGCATAGCATCCGCCACTCTCGAGTTACAAGTGGACGTCCACAAGAAAACGATCACCGTCATTCTTGTCGCGCCCTCCCCGCGCCCGACCACTTCCCAGCCCGCTGCCAGCCCCAATTTAGCTTCGACCGGGCACCAAGCTCAGCTCGGACCAGGCTTGACCAAGCTTGAAGTTGACCGTCTTTCGCTTCAGGCCTCATCCTTGTCCCCCGCCTGGCTCGCGGGCCTATCCATAATTAACACACCTCACCACCATAACTACACCGCTTAGAGCCTTACCTTATCCCATCTTGTCGAGCTCCTCGAAGACTCGACAGGATTCGACGAACTTGACGCATCATGGCTCAAACAGGTCTATCTTCGACGGAGACGCCGCCGCCCTCGTCGACGGGTCAGCCCACAAGCACCAGCTTCTTCCGTAAAATATTCGGGCGAAACAGTGCCGCCCCGGCCCCTGGTCCCGTCAGCCCGCCCCAGCCAAAGCAGTCCGACCCCGAGCCCGACTCCGACGAACCGCAAGGCGTTGGGCTGGGACGACGTGTCTCGAGAAAGGTCGTTCCCGGACTTCCTCGGGTGCAGACATTCAAACGCCAACAGTCAGAGCGTAGAAACAATCTCGCACCCGTTGAGCCCTCACCGGCGGAGAGACGTGCCCTGTCAGTGGATAGACGTTTGCAGCCTTCACGTACAGCATCGCAGGCACAGACGTTCCCACGGGCTAGCGCCCCGGACTTATTCGAAAGTGCGTCGTTCGAAATCCAGTCAGCCCCCTCGGCACCAGTCAGCCCCATCGAGGAGAAGGCTCAAGATGAAGGGGCCCTGGATCAAAGAGCATCTCAAGTCAGGGAGCCAGCTCTGGAAGAACCCAACTTTCACGAGGTCCAATCAAATTCGGACGCGCATTCGGTAACGACATCCCAATCTCAATACGAGGCTATGATTCACGATGAACTTGAGACGACCTGGATTCTCAACCTCAGCATGCATTTCCGAGACAAATCCAAAAGAGAAAAGTTCTTTGTAACTTATCGGGAAACGCCTACGCTCTGGCGCCGGGTTACTATCTCTTTAGACTATCGCAATGCGCCGGACGGCTCACTCGAGATGGACCTGTTGCACACCAAGTCACAACGAGACAAGAGCTCTAAAATTTACGAAGCCATTAGGGACAGCCTGCAAGACATCCAGTTTTACCAATCTGTCACCAACCTCAAACTACAAACTACCGACAGTCGACTCCATGTTCATGTGGTGGAAGATGTAAATGTGAGTTTGAAGACGAGACTCATACAAACATGTACTAACCCTCGTCAGGAAATTATTCAGTATCCCACTGTTCGTCAGGTGCAGCACTTGGGATGCCGCAGAATAAGAGAGAGTGACATTCACTTCGACTCTCACATGTCTGGTTTTGTTTATAAAGTATGCGTTGGGGGTGAGGTGCTTATCAAGAAGGAAATCCCGGGTCCCGACACGATTGACGAGTTCCTCTACGAAATCAACGCTTTGAACCGACTTCGATACTCGAGAAACATCATTCGTTTCTATGGCGTGGTTGTAGACGACGATGACGAACATGTCAAGGGGCTGCTCATCAGCTACGCCGTTCATGGTGCTCTCATTGACGTCATCTACGACAACCGACAAGAGTCAGAACACGGCCTTCCCTGGCCTGTTCGTGAGAAATGGGCCCGGCAGATTGTACAGGGACTGGCGGATATTCATGAAGCTGGTTTTGTTCAGGGTGACTTCACCCTCTCGAATATCGTGATCGATTATGACGACGACGCAAAGATCATCGACATCAACAGAAGAGGCTGCCCCGTGGGATGGGAGCCGCCGGAAGCCACACCGCTTATCGAGAGCAACCAGCGCATCTCGATGTACATCGGTGTTAAGTCTGACCTCTATCAGCTTGGCATGGTTCTATGGGCACTCGCCGCACAAGACGACGAACCCGAAGCTCAGGGTCGGCCACTGATGCTTGGCGAGGAGCACATTGTCCCGTCTTGGTATAGAGAAATTGTGGATATTTGTCTAAGTGACGATCCTCGGTTACGACTGCAGGCTTCGTCGCTGATGGCTCTTTTCCCTGATCCAGCGGCTGGTGACGACCTAGCTCCTCCATCCATATCCGTGGACGATGGATACACAATGCAGGAATACTTTGTGGACGGTTACAACGGTCCCGGACGAGTCCGAACAGTCCAACCCTCTCAAGACTGGTCGTACGTAAACATGGGCCACACGTACGCTAACCCCCGTATGGGGTTCTCCCAGGACCCTTATTACTACACCAGAGGGCGATCTCCTCCAAGTCCACTCCCGAGCCACCACGGGCGAGGTGACTCTCCTAGCAGAGGTCGGAGCATGTCTGGATGGGCTGGTGCCAAGAACATCGCACCATCGTACAGTGACGTTGGGGTTGGCGAGATCGAGGAGCCCAAAAGCGCTACGCCGACAACCAGTAAGGACTCCGTCACCACTCCAGAGGCGGTGGAAGAGACGAGTAAGGCTATGCGGCAAAGATTGGAGGGTCTGCAGCTGACGCCGTCGTCGGGCGACGTCGATGTTGATCACACGCCGGTACAGGAGGTTACCAAACTCGTAGGAGATGAGTTTTCCAAGGTTCTTTCCAGGCATGATCTCGAAGAATCACGCACGCCCATCGATCCCATCGATGCTCGACCCACAATGGCAAGCCCAATGACAGTGCAGAATATTGCTATTGGCGCGCAAACAGCAGGAAAGGTTAGATCTGAAGAGGGGGAGGAGGACGGGAAGGACGCGTTGCGAGAGAGCACAGATACCACAGGGCAATCAGTGCCCGAAACGGGGCATACAGGACCCGAAAACCAAATGGACAGAAACGACATCATTTCCAGCCGTCAAGACGGTGCCGAAGTTGCGGACGTTGCGGAGCACCATGATCCGGCGACCATAGCAGCACCAGCCGGTGGGATTTCTTCGACGGGGGGGACCGGCCGTCTTGTGGAGGAAGTCAAGGCAAAGCCCGACACCGGGGCCAAGTTTATTGCCAACTTGGACGTTACAACGACGGCAACCGAAAGTCCAGAGCTACCAGTAAAGGTATCCTCTCAAGAGGAACTTCTGCGAAGTGAACCAGAAAGTACACAGACAAAGCCCCGATCAGCTTCTCACCTGGAGCTGCTGGATGATGCTGCTGCTACTGCTGCTGGCAAACCCAGAATCGAGGTACCAGAGCTTGAAGGTGTTGGCGGTGCTCATTTGTATTCGATTGATGACAAGATGATGCGAGAAAAAATACACCTCGACGATGAACTGGCAATGTCAGCGACAGCGGATGCTGACACGATATCGACAGACGCTCAGAGATGAAATAGTTGTAACACTCGGAGAAAGAGGGGTATGGGGACATGTGCGGGCTTTTTTGTACGATGTCAGCAAGCTTCTTTCACTTGATACAGGAGATTTCTGCTCATTTCTGTTTTCCCCTTCCGGTTTCTCCTAGCATAGCATCGGTGCGGATATTACGGATCATGTACATCTATTAGAAGATGGTACAATACTAACTTGGGTCAAATTTATTGAAATTGACAGCCAATGATGCCAACCTCGAGTCCTCTGGCCCCCAACTCGCCGAGATTTGTGCCCTTGCCATTTTACCTCCGATACGTACGTTGCAAGGATTCAACTTTCGGAGTGATCTCCTCACCTGGACATTGCGCTAAGCATAAAAACACAGATTATCTGGAATGTAAAGACTTGGTCGAAACAGACTTTTCAGCCAGTTAGTTGACTTGATTCCGAGAACTGGGAAATTTTGCTTTTTGCCTGGCACATTGCAGTTGCCAGATCTTTCTTGCCAACTTGGTAAACCTTTAGGTCCGAAAAACGGGGTCTTTTCCACGTCGAATGAGATCTACTCACCGTGGGAAATACATCACTGGCCTAGGGCTGGTGGCCGTCGTAATGCGAGGTCCGATGCTGGGTCGCTCAAGAAACACTTGGCAGTATTTACCGACTATTGTGCCTATTTGGAGCAAGAGATTCGAATTGGAAGACTCAGGAGGAAATCATCTTGAAGCTTTTATATGACAAACCCCCAGTGCGACTACACGTAGCTGGGACACGGGACGCCATAACAGTAGCTAGCAATGTCAAAAGCCACCACGTAGAACACGGCTGTGTCTGACTCGGATGCCAATTTTTTTTGCTTCTCCAAACTTCAAATACCACGTACCATGGGTGACCTCATCCAAGTAGATTGGCAGTTAGCCGTGCTCAATAACGGATAAAGCTTGGTAATTGCCTAGCTCGGTGTCTATAGGACTGCGTCGACCACAACCTTGACTAGATAATTTCCGCCGTGATCTCCCCTTGGCACCAACTTTCTTCTTTTGTTTCAGACAAGACTTTGGATAGTAGCGTTCGGCGGCAAAGTACGGACCTTGTGATCTTCCGCCTCGTTCATTCCGAACCAGTGCGCCACCCCATCCGACATCGAGTGTAAAGCAGACATCCTTGCTACAGCATTCTCTGAGGTTGATCCAGCTTTGAGCCTCAAAGATGAATGGATTGTATCCGACTTTCACGCCTTCAACTATCTCCTGCATATACTCGGTTACTCGCAGCTATGGGTCACCACAGCACCGCTGGAAGACCTTATCGCCCAGCACGGAAGCTACTTCTACGGCAACAATACCTATAATGAGCGAAGGGTGGTCTTGCGTAGCGATCGGCTCGACAATCCTGCAAACTAGTTCACGTCAGTATGCCTCGTTGAGCCGACCGACATCATCGAGCGATACTCGCGCCAAGTCAAGACGACCTCGGCGGTTGCAGCGAACAGTGGCCAGACGCTGATGCTGACGGTCTTCGCCTTCGGACTGAAAGAATCGAAATTCGTCCTGGACTCCCGTGGACGAAAGATGGTGCTAAGCGTTGAAAGGATCAAGGAAATGATTGCGGTGGGCTGTAAAGCCGTACTCGTCTCTCCGAATTGTCTTTCTGGCGGATGGGATGTCCTGGACCTTTCGAAACCCGAGCTTCCGTCCTCGCATTCGATGATTTTGAAAGAAGCTGAAGATGGAATTCTCTCGCACGCATCCAAGATAGGCGGATCTGTCTTTGCTGGCTACATCATGAGGCATCTGACGTCTTCGTCGAGCCCGCTGATCGACTCTTCTGCTGAAACCGACAGCTCTGGGAAATTGACAAACCTTCAACCCAAGGAACCAACCGATGAGCAGACTCAAACATGTGCAACTTTTTTTTGCGGCTCAATACTCGAGGCTTGCAGAGGCGACGCCTGAAAATAACAGGGTTTTACATTCAGCTGCGAGGACGATCATTGGAACCCCAAGTTTTGGGAGCGTCAGGGGTGGACTTGGAGGATCTCGAGAAACTTGAGAAAATGCCGGAGGTGGCTCCCACGCTTCCTTGCAGAGGGCATACCGCGCAAATAGAACATCACATGTCAACCATGGCGGCGCTATTTCGCAGTACTTGTCGAGGCGACGAGAACCGTGGCCGCAACATCAGTTTGCGGACTCTTTTTAGTGTGAAAGTAGATGGCCCTGTTCTTAACAGAGACGTCAAATTGGACCAGAAAGTCAACGTGCTAGCCTTCATTGGGTTTCGATCAGAGCTAGGGTGTCTCGCGGATGTCATGGTCAGTTTGTTTGGCCTTCGGCAGCCGGATGGCGAAAATTGGATTTCGTGGAACCACGAAAAGTGGCATCCATCACGGTCGTCTCGAATAGCCCTGGACGCTCTCACCAGGCAGTTTGAGCCGCAACCGGCCAGAGCGCAAGAGTTCCGTTGCAGCCGCTTCGTGGACTGTATGGTAGCAGCAGTTGCATCGACCGAGTCATCTGACGATAAAGTTGAAGCAGTTGTGAAGACGCCAGACTACTTGATGCGACAGCTCAAGCAGTTGACGATGCACAGGGTCCTGGAGAACAGGCAGGTCATCTGCAAAGGCCAAAAGCGGCTCCGGTCGATCCGCTAGAGGGCTTCGTTACATCTTGCGACCCGCGTGAAAGCTTCTACTGGCCGCAGCATAGTGAGCGTGTGGTCTTTTCGTCCTTGATGACTTGCTGTGCTTCAGTCGCGGCCTTCCACACTTCCGCGAATTGATCGACGACCTGCTTCAACTCCCTCTGCTGGAGCAGAGGTCGAAAACGTCTCCGCGTAAGTATTTGTCGTATCGGAAGACAAACTTTTATCATCCAGTCTTCTCCAGCTTGGAGGAATATTAACAGTTCCGTGAGTGTTTGCGTAAGTCACGAACGGTAGATACCTGGTCAGCTTGGCTTAGCGTTTGTTGTTTGACGACTTCAGTCCAGATCATGGGAGTTATGCCATGTCCAGGCTAATTGGTGTTCTGAGTCTGCAGCCCAGGCTCGCGATGATCCGGGGGACCCTTCAATTCTCGACGAATGAGCTAACTCGAGCCTCATCGTCCTTGTGTCTGGGTCAGCTCACCGACAACAAGCGAGCTCAGGGTCTTTGTCCGGGGCCGACGGGACCGTATACCCAGGCCACAGTATCACTCGTAAAAACGAATATGTTTCGCGAAGCAATAAATCAGAGCGTAGTTTTCTGATACTAAGCCAACCTTCCTGCTATCACTCGCACCGACCACAAAGTAAACAAGTAACTCGATGGTCTCGCCATACGCTGAACCGTTATACGTCAATTGACTTCTCAGCGGTTGTTAGCTTAGCTTGGGAGCTTGGGGCTTCTCGGATCAGCAGCGGCTAGCTTCCGCGGCGACAATGTTCAGACGAAAGGTGTGACGGATTGACAGGGCGGGCCGGGTGTGGCGTCGGCGAAATGCGGAAGGGAGCACTTTACCGTATCGGTACTAGCATGGAAAGGTTCCAGAATGACGAAACATTTTTCTTTCGGTGTGAGGAGAGGGTGTGAGCACTGCGAGGCAAACTTCTGCGAGTCGTTGATCATGAGCGCGTCTTCTCCGGCTGTGGTTATCTAATCTTCCACGTGATTGATCTTCTGCCGCCACCGCGATAAGGGAGCCAAAAGAAGGGCTGCAACCTCGGGTTCGGCGGCGAGCAGAGACGCCTGTGATCCCTGTGGTGTCCTGCAGCGGGCAGGGTCCTGTTTCTGTTGGGGATGGGCCGGGATGCTGAAGTGGGAGCGCGGATGTCGACCTTTTTCTTAAATAAGATCTTCGGGAAAGCAGACACAACAATGCCATATGAATATATGACTCCCAGGTTCGATGCGATCGTCCCAAGGCGGCATTTGATGATGCCGAGGGAGACAATGGTGGGGTTCTGTTAGCAGCTGGCGACGTGGCTTGAAAATGTCGACGCGGACTTGTCGCGGAGGGGGGATTTCAGCAATCGCGAAATGGACGAGTCGCTGGCGCTGCGGCGATAAGGGAGAGCGCTATGATCCCTGTTCAGTGGAGGAGCCTCACCACAGCAAAGCTCGGAGGCAACGTGAGACCTCCGTCACTCGATGGAGCTTAGGTGGAGAACGATGTTGAGGCACACTCCACACCAAACCGCCGCTGCCGATTCAACTGAAAGCAGTCGGAGTGTACTGGCTCAAGTCGTCTCTCCCCATGATCCAGCGGAGCCTAGACAAGGTTGGTTGATCAGTCACTCCGCGACGGCGATTTAGAGCTTGCGATTGATGTGTCGCCCAGTCAATGCTTCTTGAGTCCCGGCTTTTTTCCCTTCGCCCCCCGATTGAAGGGATTAGCTTGCCTAGTCTTCGTCCGGCGGAGCGGTTAATGGTTGTCGATGGGCTTTTGGTGCCTTTTGCCACCCAATACTACAGTAGGCAGCTGCAGGAACAGAGCTACTGCATATAACAAGGCGGGATATATCGCTGCAGCAGGCTCGAAGCGCCGTGAGTTATTGCTCGTTCAAATGATGGTTGTTGGCAAGACACGTCTCAGCTGTCGCCACATTTTCCAGACGGTATTAGAACGAGCATCGACAAATTGCGATGCTTAATTGCTTGGAGCACATGTGCCATGGGCGTTCAAGACGTAGCTGGATAGGCCTCATGCCGCGGTGAAGTTTTGATTTGCGCTTCCAAGCTCTCTTCAGCCCTGAGCCCTGGAGCCGTCGGGAGGGATGTGGGAGGTAGGAGTTGGAAGTGAAGGGTGGACCCCAAGCCCGAAACGGATAGGTTCGATTCCAGCCGCCATTCCGCCCCACCCCAGCGACGGGCACATAGCAGGGGTTAGCCCCTGCTGTGTCCAATCAGGGGCCATCCATATAGAAAAGCGTTGGGGAAGTTGTTGGGAGCCGGGGCTTTTTTTTCTTTCTCTGGACCGCATCTCGTGCGTGTTGGCCAGTTATTCATTGCAGATTGACAACCTCCCACCATTAGAGACAAATCGTCTACACGACCCCAAAGGCTGACGGGGACGCAAAGCCAGCGAAGGTGTGACCTGATCTGGGGCAGTCTATCGTCTCATGCTCGGCTGTGCGGAGAGATCCTTCGCGGGCTGGCTCTGGATTTTGCTTCTGGTAGACCGATCCTCCATCATCGAATCGTTGGTGGCACGTTTTCGGGCCATCATCTTCATGTTGGATGACATTCGAAAGCTTTTTGTTGGCTCTTTGAGAAGGGGTTCTACAGCGTAGTTGAATAGTTGAATCTGGTCATCACATCCCCAACGCAGAGAGCTGCTCGAGTACTTGGTAAGTAGCTTGGATCGCGCTCCGCACTACGCATGGGCGTGAGGTTAAGCTCTGAAGATGTGTCAGGCTACAGACGGACCAACGGAGAGACGGAAAGAATTGAGGGAATCCCCGACTAGAGGCACAGTACACGGATGCGATGATTTGGCAATGGCTATAGTAATGCGAGGTAAGGTAACTACTATCACGCGGAGCAGCAACTGTGATGTAAGCAGCAAGAAGGTCACTTCCTGTTACGATCACCTTACACCACCCATCAGCACGTCTGCAGGGGAATGCGCCTTCCAAGTTCCCAGCGATGGCAATTGTTGGAAGTACAACATGCCGCTTTACTTCGTGCCTGCCTTCCGTCCGCATGCCACAATGATTTAGGCCTGCTATTCTAGCCAGGAAGTCAGGTAACATCTTTGGGCATCGAGTTGCCGTTCGGATACACGCGTCGTCCGGTACCTCTCGGGAAGGCCATGGCCAGGGCCCCAATCTTCGGCGTTCCTGTATGGATCTATGGATCCTCTGCTTTGCCTAGCCAGGAAGCTTCTTCTTCCCCCTTCCCATCTGCCCATTTTCTACGCAAATCCCGGCCAGATCCAAACCCCACGGCCCACGCCGCATCTGCCTCTGCGTTTTTGGGTAATTGTGACTTACGGGACCTGACCTGATTGATTCACTGACACCCCCTCACCCCCTCCACTCCCACCCTCCCACTTCCACTTTCCTCACTCAACTCGTTTGCTGGGATTTTTGAAGCTGGTGGGTGGCGGACTCCTCGCCCAAAGGTACCCCGGCCTCTGTATTCCGTGCTTCCTCCTTGCTGGGGTCACTTAAACCTTTCCGTTTCCCTTTATATAAGTTAAGTCTGTCGACCCTGTCCTCCACCTCCAACTTTTCCTATCCCCAGTGTCTTCTTCACCAAAGAGTCCACTGTCCACCGGCCCCTGGATATTTACACCAACGTGAACGTTGCTTCACACCACCCAAGGCACCAAGGCATCGTTCGAGTTGTCTTTGGAACAGACAGTCCTGGAGTTTTTCGTCTGCCGAACAGACCCGCCCTCTGGCTTTATTCATCATGGCGACGACTTCATCCTCCTCCGCGACGCCTAAGGAGTCTGCCAACTTTCCTGATGGCACTTCCGACTATGTTCCCGCTCGTGCCACAAAGGCTTACGATAACAAGAAGCCACACATGTGCGTCCTGGCCTCACCATACCGTTCGAACTTCTTGCTAACGTCTAACAGCTCGACTCAACCTATTACTTGGAGCAACTGGCATAAGCATGTCAACTGGCTGAACACGACCTTTATCCTCGTCATTCCCATGATTGGTCTCATCTCATCCTATTGGGTCCCTCTTCAATGGAAGACCGCCGTCTTCGCCGTCGCCTACTACTTCAACACCGGTCTGGGAATTACCGCCGGATACCATCGTCTGTGGGCTCACCGTTCCTACAAGGCCAGCCTTCCTCTGAGAATTTATCTCGCCGCTGTCGGCGCCGGCGCCGTCGAGGGTTCCATTCGATGGTGGTCGCACGGCCACCGTGCGCACCACCGATACACCGATACCGACAAGGACCCCTACTCCGTTCGTAAGGGTCTCCTCTACAGCCATATCGGCTGGATGGTTATGAAGCAGGATCCTAAGCGTATGGGTCGAACCGACATCTCCGATCTCAACGAGGACCCCGTGGTCATGTGGCAACACATCCACTTCATCAAGTGTGTTATCGGCATGGGCGTCGTCTTCCCCACCATTTTCTGCGGTCTCTTGTGGGGTGACTGGATGGGCGGCTACGTCTACGGCGGAATCCTCCGCATCTTCTTCGTTCAGCAGGCCACCTTCTGCGTTAACTCTTTGGCACACTGGCTCGGTGACCAGCCATTCGACGACCGCAACTCCCCTCGTGACCACGTCATCACTGCTCTCGTCACTCTCGGTGAGGGATATCACAACTTTCACCACGAGTTCCCGTCCGACTACCGCAACGCCATTCAGTGGTGGCAGTATGACCCTACGAAGTGGTGCATTTGGACTTGGAAGCAGCTTGGCCTTGCTTCAGACTTGAAGCAGTTCCGCCAGAATGAGATCGAGAAGGGTCGTGTCCAGCAGCTTCAGAAGAAGCTCGACCAGAAGCGTGCCAAGCTCGACTGGGGTGTGCCTTTGGAGCAGCTTCCCGTCATCAGCTGGGATGACTTTGTCTCTCAGTCCAAGAACGGTCGCGGCCTCGTTGCTATTGCCGGAGTCATCCACGACGTTACCGATTTCATCAAGGATCATCCCGGTGGTAAGGCACTCATCTCTTCCGCCATTGGAAAGGACGCGACAGCCATCTTCAACGGCGGTGTCTACCTCCACTCCAACGCCGCCCATAACTTGTTGTCTACCATGCGCGTTGGTGTCCTTCGCGGTGGTTGCGAGGTCGAGATCTGGAAGCGCGCTCAATTCGAGAATAAGGATATGACTTATGTTACCGACTCCCAAGGCCAAAAAATCACTCGCGCCGGTGACCAGGTCACCCGCGTTCAACCTCCTGTTGCAAGTGCTGACGCCGCATGAACGAGATGACGGATGGAATTTAATGACGTCGGGAGACTTGCGTGTTTTAGCTCAGCCCAAGCGGGGGAAACGTGGGAGGACAAGCTTTCACTTCTGGGTAACGCTAATCCAACTGATGAGGGTCGCTCACTCGGCCATGAGGCCGTTTTGGTGAACTATCTCAGTCTATCCTGGCTTATCTCCAGGAGCAGTGTGAACAGCAACCGACGCCGACCGCACATCAATGGGTATTTTTCAGGCGTTTGAGGGGCCGGGCATTGCAAAGGGGCGTTCAATCAGAGTAATCGAAGCTGGTTACGTAGACTAGAACCGAAAAGCTCATCAAAAGGGCATGAATGAGATCCAAGAACTTTACTTCACTTCTGAGTGCTTAGGGCATGAAAAATTACGCATCACCTGTGATATGAATACTGCACTAGTAATTTCACTTCTCTTGCCCGTGACTTAACTCTGCCTTCCTGCTCAAAGACCAAAAGGAGTGCGTAGCGATGTGTAACTGACCCAAGCCGAAATCACATGCATTCTGTCTGAGGTAATTCCTGGGCTTGTTGGTGTAAAGACCATTGACTTGGCAATCGCGACGTGACGTGACGCACGCGGCAAAACAGGGCCCATTTAGGCTTGTTTTTACTTTCAACGGCTCAAAGTTGGGCTCGGGCAAGACGGGGAGAATCGGGTGTTGAGTTGGGGCGGAGACCCGGGCGAACGGCTCAGCCGCCGGACGGGGCTGGCTGGCTGGCTGGCTGTCTGGATGGATGGGTTTGTTGGCCGGCCACAGCACAGACAAACCACTACTACCCGGGAACCTTGAGCAGGTGGAAACTACCTGAAGGTTAGGTAGGACAGGTGTGAAGCGATGAATATTATGAATGCATGGACGGAGACTACGACCACCGCCTTTCCCAACAAAACTTCGGGGTACAGATAAGAGAAGCCTGCTGTCTTGTAGGTAGGCACTCATACACAGACAGACACCTCCAGTCGTCATATAGCTTGCTTACCTGACCAGTGTCGTCCTCAACACCTCGAACCACATGCGACTTATCTGAAGAGGGAAGCCACCTTCTCTTTGCCTCGGATGTGGCTATCGTGGACCACCCGAGACAGGGATGGAGCTCGACGCCATATCTTGCCCTTCCCTGCTATCCTGGCAAGACATCAACACCATTAAGCCGCGTGTATTGTGACGCATCCCGGGATGTTGTTTTTAACCGCACGTCGCCATAGAATGATATTCACGATGCAATCTCGGCGATCCAGTAAAACATGTGACTTGATTTAGGTGAGTTGCAAGCGCAGGCAGTAGTGCCTCGAACTGTCGAATCTTCTACGCAGCGCAATGCGCATGTTTCCCTCTTCAAAGCAAATATACCCGTCCCGCCGAGAATATGTTACCGACTCAGCAGTTCTGATGCAAATCTAGTACCGCATAGACAAGAGTAGGATGAGAAATCATACTTGCCCTCTGACTCCGCCCTCAACCAATCTCAAGCTACCTGCAAGCAGCGGTGTGGTATCTTCACGTCATTGGACGTTGAAAGGTAGAGTGCCTCCCCAATACCTTGCACCAATAATGCAGTCGCCTCAATTCGGACGAATGGAGCCACAAGTCCATCCGAGGCAGTAACCGAAAGAAGGAAAAAGTCATGTTGAGGTCTCAAATCCCCCGCCATGTCAAACCGAGTTGCCTCAATACCGTATTCCCAAACGCCTCCGTGCTATGCTGACGCGATGCAATCGAAATGGCAAACCCTTCCCTGAACGTTTGAACGTGTCGTCACCGGAAATCATTTGAACAAGCTCCTGAGATCCAAAAGCCTTTGCCGTGCGGCTTCGCCCTTGTCGAAGACCCTGTCCTTCCTGTCCATGCTGAGACTGGCGAGCTTGTTCTTTTTGTCTTGTAGCTCAAGCATCTTCTCCTCGAAGCTGTTCCGCATAATATATCTCACCGTGCGCACGGGACGCTTCTGCCCAAGACGGTGGACTCGGTCGACAGCCTGAGCCTCGGCAGCTGGATTGTACTGAGGCTCCATGACGTAGACATTGTTGCCAGCCGTTAAGTTGAGACCAAGGCCACCAGCTGTGATGGAAACCAGAATGACATGTACGGAGTTGTCTTCACGAAAAGTGTCCATAGCTTGAGTGCGGGCGATACGTGTCATGCTGCCGTCAAGCCGAACATACTTGATCTCGAGGTTGTCCAGGGCCATTTGGATGAGATCGAGATGCGATGTCCATGTCGAGAAGACAACAGACTTGTAGGGTGGCTCGCCTGGGTTCGCGTCTGTATCGGCTCTCGACTTGAGGAGGTCCTCGACCAGCGCTCTAGTCTTGGTGTGAGGCCCAGTGTACTTCTCAAAGCTCCTGCGGCCATTCGTCGTAGTTTTGTCCTTGGCAGGGCCGTCGTGTTCAGCCTTGGTTTGAGATCGACGGATATCCACGTAAGCAGGCTTCACGACGGCAGAGCAAATGGGACATGGTCCCAGAGTCTGACCGTTGGACAGCAGTCGTTTCGTCTGCTCCTTGACACCCTTAATGCAAGAGCCACAAACAATGTGAAAGCACGGAGTCATGTACCCGAGAATGTCCTCTTGCCCTTCCGACTCGATGCTAGCGTCGTCGTTGGTCCCCAACTTCTTGGAACAAGCGCTGCAAACGTCTGAATTGGTCTCTTGCATCAGCTCGAACATCTCATACGCTTTGCGATTCGACAAGCCCGGCTTGGCGTCTTCGTCGTCACTGTCAAGGTCAATAGCCATGTCAGCTGTCATTCCTTGAAGAGCCTCGAGATCTTCGTCGTTGAGAAGGTCTTTGCCATGGGCACAGAGAAGTCGCAGACGCAGAATAGAACGAAGAATGTGAATGTAAGTGTGACCTCCCAACGCTCGTTGCACGCCATTCCCGGCAAGAATCTTAACTCGGTCTTGGGCGTTCTTTTCAAACAGATCGTAGATCTCCCGCTCCTCTGGCGTGAAATCGAGTTTGACAATATGGTCGCTTCGGGGAGGGAGATTGATTTTGTCCTTCAAGCGGCGAAGAGTAACACTGTCAACCAGGACACGAAGCTTTGGAACGATCTCAGGATCGCATGCTTTGAACGGGTCCACAATGAAGCGATTGAACTTATTGCGATCATCGAAAGGCTTCAGCCTGATGAATTGAAGCAGAGCAGCCAAATCTTCGAGCCGGTTCTGGACGGGCGTTCCTGTGACAGCCCAGCGCCGCGCAGCCTGCAGTCGGACTATGGCTTTGAACTGCAAAGTTGCGACTTCACGGATCATGTGCGCTTCGTCGAGAACGATTCTGAACCAGCCGATCTCCTCCAAGGGATGCTTGCCTGACTTGCGCTTACTTCTTGCGCCTAACTCGCTTGAAACAGAGCCATATGTGGTAATGACCAAGTCAAAATCGGCTAGCTTTTCAACGTCTTTTGTTCTGTTCGAACCATGATAGATGTAATAACTGAGTTCCCCTGGGGCGATGTGCTGCTTGATCTGCTCTTCCCAGTTTGTGACAGTACTCAAGGGGCAGACTAGCAGCGTTGCTCTAGTATTCATGGTGATGTTCGTGAGAGGAAGGGTACTTGAGGCTGTGGCTTTACCTCCTGCTTTTTGCGGAGGCATCTCAGGTTGGATAGGTACACGACCTGCCCATTCTCGAGCCTGACCTAGAGAACCTGCGATGAGTGAAAGAATGCTGAGAGTCTTGCCAAGACCCATCATATCAGCTAGGAGACCACCATGAGTATCTCCGGGAAGTTGGCGGTCAACGTGGCCGGTGATGACATTATAGTAGGACTTTTGACCATTGGGGCCGATTCGGAGCTGCCACATGGTACCCTTCAATCTCTCCTCGGCAGTCGAAGTCTTCTCCCTGTTTGTCATGAAGTAAAGACCTTGCCTTTGGTGTTTGAGAAGTGGAGTGGTTATGATAGGAACTGGGTCAAGCTCAGGGAGTTCGTCGCTGTTTCCCATCGAGTCAAAGACACCCATGACGTCTGACCGGATTTCTTCCACGGTTCGAGGAGCAGGGTTCGTATAATACGTGGTGGATGATTGGGGGTTGTAATGAGACAAAGCCCCCGAGAGGGATCTGGGCGCAGTCGCAGCTGGTTTAGACTCGACGTGGACATTTTCGTATCGGATGCCCTTGTCGACTCTGTTAGGGTGACGAAGGGTAATGTCGTGTCTCTGAAAATGTTTGCCAACAGCTCTGGCGAACTTGTACGGGCCATAGAGAGTCATCTCAAGGGGGTATGAGCGCGATATTGTGTGGCCAGGCTGCTCGTCCGGTTGCCTTCTACGGGCAGGGATCCTGCAGTCGGTCCTGAGCCGCACGTTGGAGTCCAGCAAGGGAACAAGTCCATTGGCTGTCGGCGCATCGACGCTTCCAATAATGTCTCGAGTGTAATCGTAGGCCTGGATTCGCTTGGAGGAGTCTCCGATGATTCTCTTAAGAACAACTTTGACTGGCGGCATATAATCCGCACCGAAGATGCTCTGTGTGCCTGGCTTTGCAGACGGAACTTTGTGGCAGGATAGATGGCCAGTGAGCATGCCATAGCAGACTTCTTCGTTACCGGGGTTTTCAACCATAACCACATCGTCGTCACCCACTGTCAGGTCGATCGACTGGGTGGAAACTTTTGGCTGATTGTTCTTGCCTTCCTCCTGCTTTTCCTTAACATACGCGCCGAGCACGCCACTACCTCCGCCTACCATGGTCTGCTTGTCAGCATCGGACTCCGGGGTGTCATATTTCCTGCGCTTCGGTTGGGGGGCGGAGGCGCGGTCCTGCACGTTGTTCATTCTTTCGATAACGTTGGCCATTCCGTAGGGCGAAGCGCCGCCGTCTAGAACCGGCGTTGATGTGCCTGACGCCATACTCGGCGTGAGAGACTCGCTCGTTGTATCATTTGGACTCGCAAACTGGAAGAGAACAGAGTTGTTCATGTTCTGTTGGCTCGCCGGGGCTGCCCGGCTCGCTAGCGATTGCGGTTTGGGGGAGTTTCTTTTGGCGGTCGACGGTGCGTACGAGCGAGGGTTCAGCAGCGCTTGCGCGTTCCACATTTGCGGCTGGGTATTGGTCGCCAAGGTGGATCGACCTAAGTAGAACATGGTCAGGTTTCCATCGCTCGGGTGTAGAATCAGTGGTATTTGTGATAGGAATCAGAAAGGTAGGGGCGAGGCAACGATACTGCCGCTTTCTTCACTTCTTGCTGGTGGGTTGTGGGCGGGTGGCCGGCCGAGGAGATGAGACTCACCATTCGAACCATTTGGAGGCGCCATGGTAACGGCCTGCTACAAGACCGTTGCTGGTAACGTTGGAACTTTAGAGAGCGATGGATGCCTCACACCAGTGAGCTTCGAGTAGGCAGTCGGCGAGAATAGTTGCGATCATCACAAGCAAGGATTATGAAGGAGAAGGGAGTTATCGAGGCAGACAAATAGTCGGAGGCAGAGATGTTGTGACAAAATGTGGTCCGGGTAAAAGAGACGATGTGAGAACCGGCAGTAGCTATGCGCCTCGGTAGACAATATTTGTATGTTGAAGAGATCGGAAGTAGTGACCAGCGAAGGTTGGTGATGTCGAGGAAAGCACGAGGCTGCGATGACTTCAGGCCGAACGGGCCCACCGGGTAAGGGAGGAGGAGTCACAGCAATGGCGTAGGGGAAAAAACAGTCGAGGCGAGTTGTCGACTCAAAAGTCGGAATGAACCTGAGGCTTGGTGCTTTGAGATCGCGGCTTTGAACGCAGCTGTTGGTTGGAGCGCAACGCGGGATGGCGTCGAATGTCGTCGTTGGTCGAGTCGCGACGACACTATGTCAACGAGTAGTTGCTCCCATGCCGCCGTCTTGGCCTTCAAATACTTTGGGTCGAAAATAGCAAACCGAAAAGAGGTCCCGCGCGGTCTGGCACAACAGCCTCAAAGGAAAGGAACCTGAAGAAGCGGGAGACAGAAAAAGTAATGCTGATGAGGCAGGCGCGGGTCTAGTCCAGCAGGCCAGCCAAGGTGAGTAGGCACTGGAGTAAGGTGAGGTAGGCGCGGCACATGGAATACGTGCGGTGCCCTTCTTGCAGCTGAGGTCACTTCCTCCGCCTGTTGCAGCGGGGCATCTGCTAGAGACCTATTGATTCCCGATTCCGATTAGCTACCTGGAAAGTTCATCTTCCTCACGTGGCCACCCATTTCGGAGGGAGCCTGGTCTGTGCGCCCCACCTTGCACAGCTCGGCCCAAGGAAGCCAACATGCCTCGCTCGCGTCAATTCAGCGCAGTGGTCTTCTCTTACTACCTTGCTTTACTGCAACCTGGGAAAGATTGAGTGGTCACTTGACCAGACAACTTTTTCCTGAGAATTTTTCCCCAACCTCACGGAATCACTGGCTTCTTCCCAATCCGCGCAGTCTGACTCTTAGATTGCTGCCAATGTGCATTGTGCAATGTAATGTATTAATACACCATTACACGTACACGTTGCCTGTTGCTTTCAGTTTGCTCTGCTCTGCTTCATGATTTGAAGAATCATGTCTTCCTCCTCATCCGATATCTCTTTCCGAGATGACCTCGAAAGACTTCGTCGCTCCGGACCAACGGAGGTTGCTTGCCTTTACCCGACAACTCCAAACTAGTCCACCGCCTCAGGTTCCAGAGACCAAGCTGTGCTCTCCTGCCGTCCCACGACCGTCGTACCCATTGGCGATACGGGCACGACCCGGTCACACCGTGAACCGATAGTCTGGGTGCCTGTCTTGCGTTATCTGAGCAGTCCGAGACATGGACATCGTGGAAAGAAAACCAGTGGCATAGTTGTCGCTCCTGGGCCCGTCCGAACTAGTGGCAGCCATTACCTCCCACCGCGTCTTCGAGCAGATGATTTTGCGTCCACTATTGTGCCATGTGAGCGGTATGCACGATCGGTAATGCTGGTGTCATCTCTGACTTCTCTCTCTCTCTCCTCTCCTTTTTTTTTTCCCCTTTGGCCCTGGTTCATGTTGCCCCTTTCTTGCCTCTTGATCAACAGTCGTATCAGTCCTGACAGGTCTTGGCCGACTTCTTGAACAACTCTTGGAACAGCCGAGGTAGCTGCTCCTTAGATTGATGCGCTTCCTTTGTGTGAGTTCGGCTCCGGCCCCGGCTCCGCGTCCTCTGACGGCGTCTGTGCGGTACCTGCTGGTGATTGGGTGATCGGGAACGAGATGGACTCTGGCTCCTACATCGATCTAGAAGAATTATTTGAAGAAGACGCTTCCTCGTGGGTGACACAGAAGGATTCAAAATGGTTCGGGAGGATACCCGAGAGGATAGCGCCATCGGCGAGGTCGATCGGCGTCGGGAACGACCGCGAAAGGTGCTGGATTCGCCGGTTCCGCCGTAGTGGGTCGCCGTCAGGTCACATCTTGTAAGGCTCCGGTGCCTTTTGCGGCCGCGTTGAGCATCTGGGTCGGGGGAGCAGGGCCTTGACGTCACCTCCTTAGACATGTTCTAATCTCTTGCAAGGAACGGGTCGAGGAAATTGAAGTCTAAAGAGTACGACCTGTTATCGATGGTACGCTCGTTGACAGATAGTACTGTCTGGGGCAGATGGAGACGGAGGCGAGAGGTTGAAGCGGACGTTGACAAGATAAAGGAAAGCCAGAATTGCCTAGACTGAGGGGAAACGGAGAGTGCGAGGTAGGCTGGTCTCGAGATTGACCCGACCGGGATCTCGCAAGACACCGGGAAGCTTGGAGGTCCAAACCGCAAACGATGGTGCTAGACTTATCATTCGGCAAGGGCAACCAATTGACACTCCTGGGATTGTATGTTGGCACGGATAACCTGCATATATTCAAGGGCGGGGCGGGACAGGATTGGGCCTGGTGATGAAAACGGAAGCTGATCATGGCGATCCGAAGCGAGAAAGCATCGATGAGTCGCCTGATGAATCGAACCAATTTGCGAATGGAAGAGAACGACGTTGAGTGTGAGTGGGCCATCTGCGACCCGATAGTTTGGGGTTAATGGGGCGTTGACAGACATCCCATGCGGTGGTAAACATGCTGAGAGCATGAACCAGGGCGAGAGGGTGCTGAAATCAAACACGGCCGGTGGAAATCAAAGGGGTCAAATACGAATCGCGAAGACCTCGTCATCCGCAGCCACAGATTCCCCCTACCGTGACCCGTTCTTGCCTAAAATGAAGAGAGCTTGCAGACGTCATCAGTCGTTCAAAACCAGTCCTAGGTTACGAGATAGAACACGGGCAGCTTGACGAAGGCAGGAAAAGAGGCTAAGGGCACAATGCGAAGATTCCTGACCCATCTTAGATTCCAGATGTGAATGTAGAACAGAAAACGCCAAGTTCGCGACCTATTGCTAAGGTACCTAGGATTAGTGTACCTTAAGTTCCCAAACGGCCAGCCACTCACAAGAGACCACCTCAGCACGGGGGTTGCGGATTTCGAGTCTCGAGGTGCCTTCGCCTTAGTCAGTCGGGTAAACGCGGCGTCCGCTATCCGTGGGTACTGAAGTACTGGAAACTTATTGGAATAACCCAACTGAAAGCCCCTGCGTGAATGAGTTGAAGTGCTGTGGCCAGAATGTGCTAGGCTGCCTCGGTGCCCTGGATCGGACCAGGATGACAGCAGCACCTGTTACCCCAATGACAGCATCGCGGTTTGCCGAAACCTGACGACACACGTTTCTTGACGACGACGATACCTGGAAATCCAGTCTTTTGTGTGTCTGCAAAAATCACCTCTGTCCTTCGTGGTCCTTCCACTTCGCCTGTCGAACCTGTTGCCTGCCCTCGCTGCCGAAGCCACCTTCATCGTTTCTGTATTAGTACTTCTCTTCATTTTCCTCCCTTCTTTTGGTAGACTTTGTGTGTGGCTTGCTTCGTCCTTTAGCCAGGTTTACGGACTTTTCAACCATCGATAGACTTTACGCATACAACGGAGAAGAGTACGGAACCAAATCGTTTCCAATCAAGATTTATACAACAAGCGGCAATTGCTCTATATACACACCACACATGGCCCAAGCCAGTCACGACATCTCTATCACACCTCAATAGCTCCCCCTCCCTCGCCCTTCACCCCAGCGATCACCTATGATGCCTCGCTCCTCAAGACCTCCGACCACAGGCTACGAGCGCCTTGCCCAAGCCGACGCTCTCTCCTCCGACTCCGAAGACGATGACCCCTTGACCCAGTCCTATGCCTCCCTCCAACCACCATCGGCCCCTCGCTTCGCCCCAATCGCTCAACCGCGCCCCCGCTCGGGCATGACCACCCCGAAACCCATCACAATCTCCTCTTCTGGCCCGTCTAGACCTAGAAACCGTCGCCGCGTCGGCAGCAACTCGGGTATCGACGTCAAGGCCATCAACGCCCGTCTCGAGCGCTGGGCCGATGAGATCGCCAGCCGTTTCAAGCGCGCCAAGGGCCGCGGCAAGGTTGGCGAGGAAGAGCGTCTCGAAATACACCATTCCGTCTTTCAGCCCCCCGAAGGCGTCCGGCCCATCACACCGGAAGGTCTGGCCGCGCCTCAGGATGTCATGTCAAAGGCTCAATTTGGCGAGATTATCGGTAACGTCAGGCAAGCAATCTTACAAGGGACACATCCACGCATGATTTCCCAGGGAAGCTCTGGCAGCTACTTTGCACGCAATACGGAAGGAAAGGTTGTGGGTGTCTTCAAGCCCAAGGATGAAGAACCATACGCCGCCGGTAATCCCAAATGGAACAAGTGGATTCACCGGAATTTGTTCCCATGCTGTTTTGGAAGAACTTGGTGAGTCCCGTACGCCTAGTTAAACAAGACGCAAAGCTAAAATCTGCAGCCTAATTCCCAATCTCTCATACGTCAGTGAAGCTGCAGCGTATACACTGGATTGTCAATTACGCACGCACATGGTACCATACACGGACGTTGTATGGCTCTCTTCGAAATCTTTCCACTATCCCTTCTGGGATCGTCACAGCTACTATCGAAAACAGAAGCCTCTCCCCGAGAAGCCAGGAAGTTTTCAAGTTTTCCTCAAGGGCTTCAAAGATGCTAATGTGTTCCTGAGAGAACACCCATGGCCAGACCAGTACTGGTCCGGATTCAGGGCTAATGACTCGCATCGCAAGCGTAGGAGGAGATGGGCGGATAATTGCCGTCCCAGTAGCGGCGCTGCCCTGGAAGATATCGAAAGCGATGACGAAGAAAGCAGACAGGAAGAACTGCCCCTCGGGCCTGACAACTTCGTTTGGACCGAGCCGCTCAAGCAGTCGTTCCGGGAAGAATTAGAGAAGCTGGTCATTCTCGACTACATCATGCGGAATACGGATAGAGGTCTTGACAACTGGATGATCAAGGTAGACTGGAGTACGCAGGAAGTCTCAATCGTATCAGAACCGCTCCAAATGCACATGGAGACTGGCCTTTCTGAAGAGGACGGCCCGCGACCAGTAGATTTGAGCCAGCGACCATCGCCAAACCGGTCCTCGTACCCCTATAAGACGCAGCAGCCAATGCAGGCGTCCAGTCCTCTACCTAGAACGCAAGGTCCTAAGATTACGATCGGTGCCATTGACAACTCACTCTCCTGGCCCTGGAAACATCCAGACGCATGGCGAAGGTACCTACCACATCCCCCCTCCCACCCCTCACGGCAGCTTAGCCGGGCAAGAAACGAGTCTACGCAGGAACCGGCACGCTAATCAACTTTTCCACTCGCAGCTTCCCCTTTGGATGGCTCTTTCTGCCGGTTGACCTCATTGGCCGGCCATTCTCTCAAAAGACGCGGGATCATTTTCTCCCACTTCTGACCTCGACATACTGGTGGAGCCAGACGCAACTCGCGCTGCGGAAGGTATTCCAATTGGATCCCGATTTCCAGGAAAAGATGTTCGCTCGGCAGATTGCCGTCATGAAGGGACAGGCATGGAACGTCGTCGAGACGCTCAAGACGCCGGACCACGGCCCGCTCGAGCTAACCCGCCGCGCCAAGGTCTGCGTGTGGGACGATCTCGTCGACGTGCCCGTTGCAGTGCCTATGCGCGACGCCTCCGCCGAGATGATACGCCATGAAGCAGAGCTCCGCCGCTCCATTGACGAGGGCGACATCGGTGAGGCCAACGCATCCAACGCGCCACCGCACCGCAGCGTCGACGAGGACCTGCTCGGCTTCGCGAGCCCGCCAGCCGACATGCCTCATCCGGGCAGGTTCGAGCTTGCGCTCAGCCCCACGGGTGAGGGCGCCCAGTCGCCAGACGAGACATCGATGAACGGCTCCGGCATCCTGGCGTCCTCCGCGCCTCTAGATAAGGATTCAACGGTGCAGAGACCCAAGTTCTCCGGCCCAGCGCATCGTGAAAGCTACCACGGATCCAGAGCCCTCAACATGTATTCTCCCGCCCGTCAGCAGCAGTCGCAACAACGACGCTACTCCTACGCAACGGCCGCGGGGCGACGTAACAGCAGCAGCATCGCGCAGCAGCTGTACGGCGCCCGTCCCAGCCACGAGTACGACGACGAAGACCGCGATCTCGAGGAGGGCGACTTGGGATACGCGGCGGCGGAGGGTATGGAGGGTAACCAACGAAAGGTTATTGTGGAGAGGCTGGAGCCGGTCAAAGCCAGGAACCCGGTTTTCACCTGTTGGTGATCCACTTGCGGCTTGCAAAGAGAAAAACGCATGGGAGGGATGGGGAGGGAGAAACGGAGTTGAAAAAGAGGACTTCGGGTTGGAGCTATAGCATCCTCTGGTGGGTTTTCGCTCCGCTCGCCCGGTGCGCATGCAACGGCGTGGAGTGGTTTTGTTATTACGATTATTCACTTCTTCCTTCTTGGGCAACCAGCACGCCGAGTACGAATCAGGGAAGCCAGGAGTTTCATTGGTTTCATTTCGGATCTTGTCTACAATAGTAATCGCGCGTCAGGACGAATCATGGCATTATCATCATCACGGAGGCATTAACGGGCCTTCTGTCTTGGCCGATATCTTCCCACCCTCGAGACGGCCTGCTTGGCAGAGTTCTGGGCAAGGGGTACAGATAGAGACTCGAGCAAGCGAGACACGATGCGGTCGATACGTTTGTTGTGGACAGCGACACAGAGATATGTTAAAGACAGAAAAGGGGCATACGGAGGGGTAATGTAACGAGGGAAAAGGAAAGAAGGCCTTGGCTTCAACATGGGAGAGAGGGGCATCATACCCGCCTATCTAGTTTTCCTTTTGCGAAGGTGGGTGGTAGAGGCGGCATGCAGAGAGCCTTGCTTGGCTACTCCGAAAAACCTTGGATGAAATAGGCATGGATTTACCATCCAGCAGCCTTGTTGGTTGTGCTCATTAAGTTCATGTGTGTGTGTGGTGGGGGGGAGGGGGGTTCTCGGCTGATTCACGGGCAGGGGCTTCGAAGTTTGATCGT
>JAOQIF010000254.1:0-97602 GCA_026260285.1 Colletotrichum sansevieriae | reverse complement strand
CCCCCCCCCCCCCCCCCCCCCCCCCCACCCAACCCCCCCCCCCCCCCCCCCCCCGGATTCCCACGGCGACCATGGCCAAATACCAGAATCTGGAAATACCCAGTACCACAGTACCACGGCCATGATGACCTCGCTCAGTTCCCGATGGCATGCCGTGATGGGCGCCACAGGTCTGGCTTCCGCCAATCGCTGGTCGTGTCACTGTGCTCGGCCAGGAGAGACGCTACAGTCCACTGAGACAAAGACGTCGTGGCCCAAATGGCTCCAGTCGCAACGTTCAGCGCTGCAAATCCGTCCTGAATGAGCCGATCGCTGCGTGTCACATTTGGAGCAGTTTGTTATTGATACATACGGGACTCTCGCTACAACAAACAAAACAGACGGGGTGGCTGGGTGAGAAGATCATCGTTTCGACCAGGGCCCCAATTGCCCGCTATCGACTGTCTGCATGCTCGAGTTGCCTGACTTCGGCAGGTCGGAAACTCAATTGGCCAGCTCTCAGAGCTACCCCAACCACCTCAGCTCCTTCACCCGCCCCCCGACCCTCTCTTTTCACGCCGCCTGCTCGATGCTGGTGAGGCCTGCTGAAAATCAGCAATTGACACCTCTTCGCCGACCGATACCGAGACTGAAATCTGGGCCGTCAGTGTCGTGGATTTCGACCATTGGCCTGTCAGTCTGCAATCACAGCACAACTCATGCAAGTTGACGGTCGCACATGCAAGACGAGGCTGGCTGGCTGATAACTTGTTTCTCATCGACCGAGACGTGGCCTTGGGGCCCAACACAAATCGCAAAGACTCAGAGGGCCAAAGACGCAACCCAAGACCTGCAGCTACCGTACGGGTCCCCTCCGCAGCGTCCGAGTGGGGGTCTCACCAGCCTATCTGCATGCAAGGACCTCGACCGCCGGCTTCCCCAGTTCCCCTTAATCGAACTGGAAGCTCTGGAGACTCTTCTCCGCCAAAGGCCTGTCCTCCTGTCGATTTCCCTGGCCCTGCTTCGATCCCAAGTGATCTCAAAACTTTTTCCGATGGTTTTCAGCCATCTCCGCGGCCAAAGAACTAGACCAGACGAACAATCGGGACGCACGGGTGGTCCCTGGGCATGGCCCTGGTTCATCTGGTTGCCCGGACGACAGGAAATGCACTGGTGTTCGGTCTAGCCACTTGTAGAAGCTATTGGTTCGGCACTGGACGATCTCCACCATACATTCTTGTTCAGAAGCGCTACAAGTTTGGAGAGATTTTGATGTATTGCCAAATCACATGAAAAGTTCTCACGCAGACTGAATCTCCACTGATTTTAATGTCAGTCAACAAGCAAGTTTTGCTTGTCGAGGCTTTCGAGTACACTTTGGAAGAGTAGACGACAGGGATCCCATCGCAAGAAGTCTGCAGATGGATCATATGATCGCTGGTACGGATTAGTTCAAAGTGATTTCACGCTGCGCCAAGCACCCGTAACCGGCGTCTTTGGGTGAGGTAGTTTCGGACAGCTGCAACCCACCTTCAAAGATGACAACGAGAGCCGATGGCCTCCGGACTCAGGGCGCCCGCGGGGTCCTCGGCGGCTGGCGGCCGGCCGGCCGAGAGAGGAGCTTTGTCTAGGGAAATGCTACGTCACCGCTGCCTGGGTTGAATATTGCATTGGCGGGAGACAGCACCAGTCGAAGTATTTCTCCGGCCAGGTACGGACGACGTGGATGTCTTGCGCCTTGATTCTTCCAGGCGGCCTTGTGTCAGAATTCGTTCCATTTGATTGACGTCGAATCAAGGCCTGGCGATGACAAAGAAACGGCCACCAACAGTCTGAGCTGTCAAAGTAGCCATCCGTCAAACTAGCTCCCGATGCGAAAACATCGCGCCGTGCACCGTCTGATTCCCAACTCTGCTGCTTTGTTCAAGTTATCAGCTATCCCAGCTCGACCACGGCTGTGGCTGGCTGTCAGCTCTAGGACAAAGGCTTCGACCATGCAGCTTGGACTAAGTCGCTAGGTTCGGTCTGCGTCGTCAGGCGAAAGCTAAGGAACACCTTTCGTGTGACGACTGTATAGTTATAGGGGCCATAGTTCATCTTCTAAAAATCGGTCCATCTTTACTAAAATCACATAGCCCGAGCGCTTAGATTGTTGTAAATTGCTTCTCGTTGTCAAACTGCATCAGTTGGAAACCCTTGCTATTCAGTGCCGAATCCCAAAGCACGTGACGTCATTGTGGCGTACACACTCAGAGTTCTTCAGCCACGATTGCCCCGCGATTATTCAGGCACACAACTACACCAATAGCTGCTTTGCATCAGCGGTCACCAATCTGTCACACCTATACCCGACATAACAAGTCCTCGAAATCACAGCCATGAAGCAGCGTTTCTCCTCTATCGACGTTAAGGTCATCGCACACGAGCTACAAGAGAACCTCACCTCGTTGCGATTAGCAAATGTCTACGACCTCTCCTCCAAGATCCTGTTGCTCAAGTTCGCGAAGCCCGACAACAAGAAGCAACTGATCATTGATTCAGGTTTTCGATGTCACCTCACGGCTTTTACGCGCACGACTGCCGCGGCGCCCTCCGCCTTCGTCACGCGGTTGCGCAAGTTTCTGAAGACGAGACGGTTGACCAAAGTGACCCAGATTGGGACCGACAGAATCCTGGAGTTCCAATTCAGCGACGGGCAGTATCGCTTGTTCCTCGAGTTCTTTGCTGTAGGCGTCTTTCCAGAACCCTGAGATGACTTGCAGTGACTGACAAATCACGTTGCGTAGAGCGGAAACGTCATTCTGACTGACGCCGACTTGAAGATCATCACACTCTTGCGAAACGTTTCCGAGGGAGAAGGTCAAGAGCCTCAAAGAGTGGGACTTTCATACTCGCTCGAGAACCGACAAAACTTCGGCGGTGTCCCGCCCTTGACGAAGGAGAGAGTAAGAGATGCGCTGAAAACATCGGTCGAAAAGAGCGCAGTGGCTGCAGCGGCAGGAAAGAAGAGCAAGACAAAGCCGGGAGATGAATTGAGAAGAAGCCTAGCGACTACGATCACCGAGATTCCACCAATCTTGGTCGACCATTCTTTCAAGAACACGGGCTTCAACGGGAAAAAGAAGCCGGCGGAAATACTCGAAGACGAGCCTTTATTGGACGCTCTGCTGACAGCACTAACCGAAGCGCGAGGCATCGTCGAAGACGCTACTAGTTCTTCCACCGCCAAAGGCTACATTTTCGCCAAGTATCGAAACGCACCTGACGGATCCACACAGAACGGGGAAGAAACAAAGCGATCGAACTTGCTCTACGAAGATTTCCATCCCTTCCTGCCCAACAAGTTTGTGGATGATCCCACTGTCAAGGTCCTTGAGTTTGACGGCTTCAACAAAACGGTGGACGAGTTCTTCTCGTCTCTAGAGGGTCAAAAGCTGGAGTCGCGGCTTACAGAACGAGAGGAAGCAGCCAAGAGGAAACTCGAGGCTGCCAGGAATGACCAAGCGAAGCGTATCGAAGGCCTCCAGGAAGTTCAGTCCATGAATGTGCGAAAAGCCACGGCGATTGAGGCAAACGTTGAGCGTGTTCAGGAAGCGATAGATGCTGTTGACGGCCTTTTGCAACAGGGCATGGACTGGATCGATATCAGCAAGCTCATCGAACGAGAGCAGAAGCGCAACAACCCCGTCGCAGAGATTATCAAGCTGCCCCTAAATCTCGCAGACAACATGATCACCCTGTTGCTGGGCGAGGAGGAGGACATGGAAGACGATGACTCGAATTACGAGACCGACTCGGACGCATCAGATAGCGAGGACGAAAACGCAAACAAAAAGCAGAAGCCAGCAAAGCATTTGGAAGTTGATGTTAACATCACGCTTTCGCCATTCGCTAACGCGAGAGAATACTACGAGCAGAAGCGGTCTGCGGCAAAGAAGGAGGAAAAGACCGTTCAACAGTCCGAGATTGCCCTGAAGAACGCAGAACAGAAGATCCAGGCAGAGTTGAAAAAGGGCTTGAAGCAGGAGAAGGCGGTTTTGGCTCCTATTCGCAAGCAGATCTGGTTCGAGAAATTCATCTGGTTCATCTCAACAGACGGATATCTCGTTCTGGGTGGCAAAGATGCACAGCAAAACGAGATGCTGTACAAGCGTTACCTTCGCAAGGGTGATGTTTACGTCCATGCAGACATTCACGGCGCGGCCACCGTCATCATCAAGAACACCACGAGCGATCCCGATGCGCCTATTCCCCCCTCGACTTTGGCTCAGGCTGGCACCCTGGCCGTATGCAGCTCGAGCGCTTGGGATTCCAAGGCCGGCATGGGAGCCTGGTGGGTGAAAGCTGACCAAGTATCCAAGTCTGCGCCGACTGGAGAGTATCTTCCGACCGGAAGCTTCATGGTCCGTGGCCAAAAGAACTTCTTGCCTCCCGCACAGCTTCTTCTTGGTATCGGCATCATGTGGAAGATCAGCGAGCAAAGTAAGGCTAGGCATGTGAAGCACAGGCTATATGATGGCTTTGCTGCTCAGGCCTCGACATCGGACGATGCCGCAGCGGCGGTGGAAGATGGAGGAGCCAAAGCAGATGACGAGGCTTCTGATATTGGATCTGACGATGAACTTGAAGACGAGAAGCCTCGAGACAATCCTCTTCAGGGATTTCGACAAGACGGAAAAGACGACTCGGAGGAGAAGCTTGCGTCAGAAGAGTCACCAGCTGGTGACTCGGAACAATTAGAACCGCCAGCTGAGGAGGTTGAAAAGCTCATGCTTGAGGAGGATAAGGCCGCCCAAGCTGCAGCCAACCAACCAAGCAAGCTGTCAGAAGAAGAGAGGGAACAGGAAGAGGAAGAGGAAGAGGAGGAAGGCACTGATGAGGGAGCCACTGGAGGTTCCACGCCGGCCGAGTCCGCTGCGGCTCCCGCTTCCAAGGCTAACACAGCCGCAACTGAGAAGCAGCGGCCCAATAAGCGAGGGCAGAAGGGGAAGGCGAAGAAGATCGCTGCGAAGTACAAGGACCAAGACGAGGAAGATAGAGCTGCTGCGGAAGCTCTGTACGGTGCTGCACGAGGTAAACAGAGAGCGGAAGCCGTGGCGCAGAGCAAGGCGCAACGAGAGGCCGAGCTAGCAGCGCAGAAGGAGCGCCGACGGGCGCAGCACCAGCGCCAACAGAAGGAAATCGCGGAGCATGAGGAGGTTCGCCGCTTGATGAATGAGGAGGGTATTGAGGTGCTGGATGCCGAGGAAATGGGGAAGATGACCTTGCTCGACAATCTCGTTGGCTCCCCCCTCCCAGGCGACGAGATCCTGGAGGCCATTCCTGTCTGCGCGCCGTGGAATGCCATGGGCAAGTTCAAATACAAGGCGAAGCTCCAGCCTGGTGCCGTGAAGAAAGGCAAAGCCGTCAAAGAGGTGTTTGAGACTTGGAAGGCGGTCTCGGGAAAGAAGGGAGTGCTTGATGAGCGTTCTCAAGACAAGGAGAAGATGTGGCCTAGGGAAGTGGAGCTTATCAAGGCGCTCAAGGCAGAGGAGGCTTTCAACTGTGTTCCCGTGGGGAAGGTGAGGGTCATGATGGCTGGTGGTAACAGTGGTTCTGGAGGAGCCAAGGGACAGCAGGGAAAGGGTGGACGCGGAGGAAGAGGATCCAAGAAGAAGTGAAGAATGGCAGTCCGCTTTGATTCATGAGTTTTTGGTCTGCTCCATACCTACTACATATGCCTATGTTAGACACCTTAGCAGAGCCACAAGCCAGGTGCAATCATGACGTTGACCTTTTTAACCCGGCCTTTGCCCAGTCACTCGTCTAACTTCTTCGCCATGGCAAAGGCCTTGAGGATGTCCTGCTTCTGATGTTCCGAAGTCCACTCAAATTTGAACTTTCCAGCCTCATCGGCAAGCACCTCCTCTTCCGTAGCCCAGACGAAAGCCTCATGCTCCTCAGGGTCAATCTTGACCTCAGCATCTCCGTCGCCCTCGACTTCAACGAGGTACGTAAACTTCCGCCACGCATCGCGTCCCTTCGCAGCCTTGGGCGACCTCCCATCGCCATCTCCGCCCTTCATCATCTCCACGCGCGCGTCCGACGGCCCGCTCGCGATCCCGACACCGCCGCCAGGTAACGCGAGAGCCTGGTCCCCGGGAACGACGGGCGCGTCCTCGCTGGGGCCGAACCCGGACCACTTGTAGCTCCCGACCAACCCGCCCACCCTCTTCGCGCGCAGTCCCGTCTCCTCCCACAGCTCGCGCGCGGCCGAGGCGACCAGGTTCCCGTCGACGGCCTCCGCGGCACCGCCGGGGAGCTCCCACCGGCGCGGGAGCGCCTTCTCCAGCGCGCTCCGTTGCAGCACGAGGACCCTACGGGGAGCGGAGGCGAGGTTGAGGACCGCCGCGCCGACGGCCAGGCGATGCGTGACCAGCTCGCGCGGGTCCGTGGTCGTCGACGACGAAGAGCTGCTGAGGGGGTGGTAGGGGATCAGATGCGGGTTCAGGCGCGGGGAAGTGGTGTATGACAGGGGCGGGTTGGGGGGTGGAGGAGGCATGTTGTCTGATTTTTGAAAGATGGCCGTCGTTCTGATGGCGCATTGTTGCGGCGGTCGACGGCTAAGTATTTGGGTGAGGGAGCGAATGACGGGGGCCAAGGGATGCAGCAGGCGCGGCGGCGGCGGCGGCGGCGTCATTTTTATGTAGATGAGCGCTGCCGAAGGGTCCCTTTCTCTATTTGGCGGTTGGGTGCCTGGAATCTTGCTGCAGATTTGGTGGCTTTCCCCGTGCTATTTTTCCCCGTTGTCTGGTTTGGTGTGGCCGGCTTTGTCTGCTGCAAATCGTTGTCAGATTCGGAGGGTTAGGGGCCGTCTCCGACGGCGACGGTGAAGGCGCGAGGAGATGGACGTGTCAGTTGGGTTGCCGGTGTGGGGCGTATTTTCGGGTCCGGGCGCGGAGTGACGTGTGTAGATGCGCTTCCGGGTGTTTTGGGAGCATATATTCAGGCTTTGCTGGTCTCTCATTGAGAAGTTGTGATGGAAGGCAGTTGAGTTGGTTAAAAGTATGGGTGCGTTTCTTGACTAGGGAGTGTTTTCCGCGGCAGAAACCTAAGTATTCTTCCTGTTGGATGAATACCCTGAGCAATCCATTTTGAATCATCCTATCCTGGTCGTTCATGCAACTCAACTAAAAACTTTCGTTTCGGTTTTTTTTTTTTTTTTTTCCGCCCTGAGAATTTAACGAACCATGCCAAGCGGAGGTGACTCTTTTTTGTTTCAGCGTCTGCCTCGGAGCATTTCGCGACGTATCGTGACTTGAAATCACTTGAAGCTTCGAGAAGCGGACAGTCTCGCGACTCAGCGGCGTAGCCCATGGCATCACGGCATTCATTCATGGTCTCCGAACGTTGTAAAAGATCAAAGCCAGCGCTATCGACTGTACGACCCATGGTAATAGAGGCCACGTCCACTCCAGACGCTGGCCGCCGCATCAGCAAGTAGATGAACCCCGCGATGTTATACATCCAGTTGCGGCCCGCGGTCGAGAGCCTTACTTGCCGCGGCCGGAATGAGAGTTCCCAGGGCATGAAGAGCAGGAACGCGACGGCGTCGGCCGAGAAGGTGAGCAATGACGATTTCAACGCCGCTTGCAGCTTGGGCAGGGCGTTTTGGTAGGTCAAGTATATAGGTCCATCCAAGAAGAACTCGATCCAAGTGAAAGCACCAACGGACCGGGGGCACGCCAGGTAATGTACGAGCGTCAGCAGCGGCAGCCTGAGAAAAGAGTGGCGTGTCTGCAAAGACGACGGAGACCGGGTTGACGGGGTTCTCTCTCATGTAATCGACGAAGTGTCTAGCTGCCCCAGCTGGGCCGACAATCATGGTCGGCATGCTGGCGGTCTGCGGTCGATTTTGATATGCTGCTTGCCGTCTGAGATCATCATGCTGGTGGTGTCACGGGGAGCCGTGTTGTGCGCAAGATCATGTAAGAGTAGTATCCTACTTTCTCCGACTGCCTCGCGTGTGCCAAAATGATCTGGTTTTCATTTTAAATGCCCGAGAACCTTGATTCGTATCCTGTTCCGTGGTAAGCGGTAACTCTGCCAGCCATTTTGAGGCCTAGGCCGACCATTTGAGGTCGGAAGAAAGTGCATGCATGCTAGGCATGTTGGAAGCCAAGCCTACAGCGTCTCAACAATAAGAATGAAACAAAAGCACAATGAGGGATGGAGAAATTGACTGGTGATGTGAATAGGTCTCCTGAATTTCAGCATTGGTCTTACGATCGAGAGAGAGGAAAACGAGACGAGCGCTCGGGCCTCGAGAATGACCGCGGTTCACGAATGCTATGGTCCGTGGTCCGTGCACCCACAGACCGCGCGAGATTATCCCTTTCCAGAGAAATTCCTCCAGTTTTCCCGACCTCTGTCCATCACCACCACTTCAACAACATCCAAGATTCGGGTTGTTAATGGCACCATCACAGACCTCAGCTGGGAGTTAGCTGGCGCGAACACCAGAACTGGCTCTGTCCGCGCCTCCCCTTTCCCCCGGTCTGGACCATGGGCACTAGAGCCTTAACCTTGAAGTCAACCATCCTAAGCGGCTCGACCTAGCTGAATGGTCCCTCCGCCGGCAGCATCCGCTACTGTCGTGTCAAACTGACATGCTCGGCATTTCCTGGTTGACTCGAAAGGGCCTGCGCAGGCACGGAGATGGTATGAGATGCGTCGTCGGCCCAGTCCCAGACCTTCCCCCGCGGCCGATATGGCTTCTCAGTTGTACACGTCAAGAAGCTTACCAGTCTTTTCGATTATCGCCAACATGGGAGACTTGGGACAAGCATATCGGCAAAAGTGAGGGGACCGGACGACACCGGCGACGAGGAACCGATCCTGCCTGATGATCAGGGTCTTGGGATGGCGGCTGCATGGTTCCCTCGTGGCCACCCCACGATTATAAATCTCGCGAAGCTGGCTTGTATCACTTATGCTCTTCATCAAGCACAAATTCCTAAAGGTGCTATGCCGGATAGCCGTATCTGACTTTCCTAGTACATTTCGTTGCACCTTCAACGTCCCAGAGCGTCAAGCGGCGCATGCATCAGACTAAACAGGCAACTGTCCCAGCGCTGTTGTTCCTTTTTTTGATAATCTTTCGATTTCCTTCCTCGCCAGGAAGCCACGAGGCTTTTGGTGGCTATTCGCAAGCTAAGCCAGGCAACACCTAGCTCCAACGCTTGTCACTAGCGATTGGGCCGCCACCAGAACCAACACCGGAGACGAGTTGAGTAGCCACATGGTGGTGGTTTACCCCTGGCGATATCTTTTGGGGACGGTCTACTCTTCTTGAACTCGGAGTGGTTTCTAAATCCGATATCATTCCAAACTTCTCGGGTTGCCTTCAGAATCGACATGCTTCCAAACAATAACCGATGGACCCGAAGCGCCCGAGCGCCATGGGACCGGGCCGCGCCAAAGATATCCGGTCGAGAGGCGTCGTTTCCGCCAATGACTAGACATCAGAAGCATGTTCTTTCGTTCATAGTCATTACTTGACAGGCCATGCTCCAGGCATGAGGTGGCAGCACATCGAAGAGCTTCTTCCTCATCAATTTGGTCATTCCCTTTTCCTTTGCGGTTTGCGCAAGTACATTCGTTCCTTCCCAGAGTTCGTCGTAGGCCATGAGGAAATGCACTCATTTCCGTTGATTCCATCGGTGCCATCTTGGTGGCACTGCAAATCCACACAGTCACAGCTGTTCCTTTTAACGGGCAGCCTCGTGCCATGATAAGACCAGACGTCAGTGGTCACACATATCAAGGCTGCTGTGTTCTGACGATTCAAGAGCTATGAGATAATCTGTCCAACTTGACTTTTTCAAAGTTATGCCGACCCACAGAATGGGCGCGCTCTCGATTCCGTTACTGGTGATGACCAGATGACGCTTGAGATGTGTGCCACCACCACCTGCTCTGCCTCCAACAAATCGTACTTTGGCGTGGAATATGGGAGAGAGTGCCGGTATGCTCATCTAGAGAGCAATTCCAAGTCTATTACTAACATCGCCAAGGTGCGGAAACAACCCAGAGAACGGCGCTTCCCTCGCAGCAGATGAATCTGAGTGCTCCTTCCCCGGTCCAGGAAACAACGAAGCAGAGACGTGCGGAGTCGGCAACAGACTCAACGTTCACAAGAACGATAACATCATTGTTTCCGCTGGTCCCACCGCTGAGGCGAAGGTCGGAACATACGTTTCTACGGGTGGTACAGTGACCCGGTGCAAGGACAACGCGCTCTGTCGAGATGGCGTGCCGACGATGCCATGACACCAGAAATGTGCGCGACCTTCTGTGCCGGCAGTGCATACATGGGACTGGAATACGGTCAGTGGAAAGGGTCCCGGCCGGCTCGCTGGCTTTAACACCCTCGCAGCAAAGGAGTGTTGGTGTGGCGACGCACTCAACGCGCTCAGTCAACCGGTCACAGATCAGGCAGGCTGCAATATGGTCTGCGGAGGAGAGGCGACCAGCCTTTGCGGTGGCCCCGGACGCCTGAATCTGTACACTCTGGACACTCCATCCGTGGTGTCAGTCACGAACCCAGCTTCGACCAGCACAGCCAGCGTTTCCACCGATCGCGTAGGAGATTTGTCCACCTGGGATGCTGGACCGACGAGCATGCCCACGACCTCTGGCGTGGCAACATTGATCATCGTCCAGTATTGTCCTACTACTGCTACTCCAATCACCATTGGGGACGTTGCGATTGCGCCAGCCCCAGCAGCAAGTTCGACCTCGAGCTCGAGCTCACCAAGTGTCATCGTCTCCTCCACCGTCATCCGCGTATCAACTACTACTCCGGCGACAATTGCCACTTCCACCAATGCTCCTCGGCCTACGGTTGTTCCACCTGTCACGAGCGCACCGTCTACAACAGCTGCGCCAACTGTCACGAATGCGCCGGCTAACATCCCAACTTACTTCGCCGGGGTTTACGTCTCCGGAACTTGCAGCAGCCCTGGGTACATGTCGACGTGTACGATGTCTGGCATGCCTATTGCGACCGCTTCTCCAATTCCTGCGACTAGCAATATGCAGCAAGCGTACGAGCAGTGCGCTGGTGTTTGTGCCAATCTGCAAACTTGCAACTCCTGGGCTCTGGACCGAGGCGTTGGCGTATGTCCCAACGCCATGGCAATGTATGGGACTGCTATTTCTACTCGGGTTCTGTTGGAAAATACGATCCCAACGCCTATAATGCACACTTCGCTGCCGTCGTCTATTCGCCAGTCGCCAGCGTTGCGCGAGTATCTGTGCCGGGCCGACCGGCTGCCAGGGATATGCTCTGGACCGCACCAGCACGATGGCCTGGAACTGCAGCTTTTACAGCCTGCCGGTGAATACGTTGCTGAGGACCTTGATGCCATCGCTATCGCTAGCTTTCCGTCCCGTGGTCTGGAACTCCCTATTGTGCTTCCACTGCCCCGTACCCGCACCGGTTCTGTCTTCTTCGTCTTCTACAACCGCGTCGCCATCACATTCCTCATCTTCGTCGTCCTCCCGAGCGCGATGGGCGGTCTGGTCGGAGAGCGCAACGACTACATCCTCCGCGCCGCCTTTTATCGGATATCCGCAAATGAACGCATCGTCCAGCGTCTCCGCCGCTGCGGTCCCAACGGCCTGCGTGCGCGCAGCATCGCCGCCCACCACTGCCACTCGCAACGTCGAGGGCTTCTGTCAGCCTGACGGCTCTCTTCAGAGCACGTACGTCTACTCTCAAGCTGACTGCGCTGCGGACTGTACAAACGTCGTAGCTACTTGCAAGAGTTGGACATGAGTTCCGGCTTCAGGAGTGTGCGTTTTTAAAGCTTGGACGTTTGGGACGCAATTGGTGATTCGGCCGTTGCGGGACGCGCTTCCAAGGATCACGCGATGGACGAGCCTGCGTGCTGGACCTGTCCGACTAGAGTGGCAGTTCACTATCTCCCTTCTTCTATAGAAGGAAGTGCACTGAAGTTACGATCGTGGGTTTTCGGACCAGTCTCCTGGTTGCCCGTTGACTATGTCGTGGATAGATGGACTAAACAAAATGGACATGAGTCAGTTTGATACATACCAGAACAGATAGGAAGAATCTCCATACCAAGATCCCAACCAGCAACTTCTATGCTCTACATGAACAAAAGTTCCACTATGACCGTCAGCATGTTGACTTCACTCCCTCCAGTGCACCGAACAGGACAGCAACGGTTACGTAGAATAAGGCGGGGAGGGAATCGCCACACGGGCATTGCGTTGTCTGACAAGCTTCCGCCGTCACGTCGGCCATCGCCCGAGAAACAGGACAGCTAGTCAGTCTTTGAACGCCGATCGCGGATGCGTGTGTGGCCATTTAGCCACTCCATGAGGCCAATGCAGGTGTGAACGAACGAACGGAAAGCCAGACGTCTTTCGTTCACAGGCGAACCGAACAATGAGGACGGAAAGAAACTTTCGGATCGGCGGATGGTCGTAGCCGTCCTCTGCCGCGGAGGATTCTGCGGGAATGCTGGGTGGCATGTGGATTCGGGCGTCCCCCCCATTGAACGTCGATCTTCCAGAAACAAGCCCAAGTGACGAAGACACACACACACACATTCAAGCATCAGCCTCTCCATAATACTAAGACGGGTTTCCTGCAGGCACCATCATTGTCTGGACTGTGGTTGGCGTGGTATTGCGGACACGCATGTCGTCCGTAAACCCACTACCGTCTGTTCCTGTCGATCAAATGCCAAGTTTCTACTGGCATGTCAGCTCCGTCCGTCGTCGAACCAAAGATCCAAATGCCCACGACCGGGGTCACGATCCTCCCGCGGGAACGGCTCGGGAGTTTAAACTGACCAGTCAACCCCCACACCCACGATACCCACAATTGCAGTTGATGTCCGGTCAAGGCTTAACTGCCCATTGCGCAGTTCTGATCCGATTGGTGTTCAGCTTGTTGTTCTAAACTGCTGAGTCGTGTTGGTACAATTCTGCTGTTACGGCTAGCCAAGGAACCTTTCTCCTGAACCTCGTTCCGTACGATATCTAAACAACTCGACCCGACTCATATGACTAGAAACAAAAGGCGCGAACCAACATGAAATCTGACTTGGCAAATGAAAAGACGGGGAGAACCAAGGCGAGGCTTTTGAAAAGCAGGTTTGATTTCAGCCGAACATCCGAGAGGCACACGAACAGTAAAACCTATTCAAAAGTGAGATGCAATCCACGATTGTGATGTTGTTGTCTGTCAAGTACCTCCGTCATACAACTGCGTCTCTTTGGCGGGTCGAAAACTGGACGAGTAGTTCCTTCAGTGGACCACGGGGCTTATTCTATCCCATGGTGTTCGTCCCGCTTTCATTCTCTGCCCGGCCTTTGGTTCTTCAATCATTCAGATCGTCGATGACCTGGGCCCAGTTTTTTCCATCCCTTTCGCATCACGAGAGGCAGTTTGCCCCTTTAGGAACAATGACCTGGGCGAGACCAGGCAATGAGGAATATTCGATTCCTTTCAGCGGAGACAACTCCGAATAACTGCTAGGCAACCGAACCTGAGTTGGGAGACGACGAATGGATATAATGATATCAGCTTTACGGACTTGTGGCTGACCAGGAGAAGCATCCGTCAAGTTGTCAGTACTCGACGCAACTATAAAGGGGGCTTCATCAAGTCCTCAAACAGAGGGAACATCAACCCACAACAACGCACTCCTCATTCCTAGTCTCAGACCAGACCCATCAACTACATCGTCCACCACCACCTTCTCCACACAATGTCTTCCTTCCGCAACCTCTGCCTCTGCCTCGGCCTCCTGGGCGTCTCCGCCACCGCCTACGCCGAGCATCTCCGCGTCGTCTGGTCCTCCGGAAGCTTCTCCTCCATCAGCGGGCCCGACGGCGGCTCCTCCGGGAGCGGCCACTACAAGGGCTTCGCCATCGTCAACGACGCCGGCGACGCCATCTACGACGAGTCCTACCCGGCCAACCACTCCCCCTGCTACAACACGGGCGACGGCCGCACCTTCACCATCGAGGGCGACTGCTGGGACACCCCGCGCGTCTTCCACTGCAAGTCCGACTTTGGCGGCATCCCCGAGACCTGCGACGTCAGCACCTCGGACGGCACCGACCTCGGCAGCGGCACCCAGAAGAAGGACACCGACTTCATCGGCATCGCCATCGGCATCGACGGCAGCTGCGTCGCCGAGTTCGACTCTGACGGGCCGGGCTGCCCCATCGACGACGGCAACGGGCCCCTCCACGTTACTTCGGGTTGAAATTTTGACCTTCACAAATGTTTCTAAGACGCCCCGGGGGTGGGCGGCGCTCAGATGTTGGCTCTCGGAGCACTGAACAAAGGTGACTGAACAGCGGCTCTCGTATATCTTACATGAAGCAGCAGTTCATCTGTTCTTAAGGAGACTCGAGTTATCGTTGCTCTTCTGTGTGTGTTCATCTTCATTTGTATATACACGCGTTAGACGAGGCTAAGCTGCAGATAGCTGCCGTTCAACGTTTACCTTTGAACACAGAAGCTTTAGTGTGATCTTGTACAAGCTGTCTGTCACAAGTGCAAATTCTGATGTTAAGATTAACACGAAGAAAACAATGGTAACAATCCGAGAGCCTCCTGATGCTGACTATTATTCTGAAGTTTCTCCAAAACGTCTTACCTGGAGCACAGACGAGCAGCATTTGAGGGCCTCGAAACTCACCTGTCTTAAACCAATTTACAAAACTTTTGCTGGATCGCTACTTAGATGGCTAAGCAGTTACTTGCTAAACTACAGGCTTCCTAGATAATCAGAGCCTGGGAGTTCGGTGCTGCGTTGGTAAGACTCGTGAAATTATCGTCGGCCCTTTGTACATTGCTGGAACGTGGCACTTCTCTCTGACGTCATAGGCATAGCAACAGTACGCATGTAATCAAGGGCTCTGAATGGAATGGACCTTGCGTCGAAGCTCAAGGCCTCACTGCTGCTCCCAAGGGGGTGCTTCATATGTAAGTGCCACATGGATGCGATTCGATCAACATTGTCAGTACCTACTCAGTCGACTTGCGCAACCAAGGACAACGCAGTCGACCTAGCTCCGCCATTGGAGCTGTTCAGTTCAACCTTGGGGGAAATCGCTGCCAGGTCCATGTGCGATCCATCGCCGGTCGTCAATAATACGTGCGATAGACTCCCGCCCCTCCATCTAGACTCGACGGTGATGATCAATGAAGTCGACCATAGTTCCTGGTCTCTGATCGCGATGAGGAAAACGACCTTCGTTGCTATCGTGGATCCCAAAGACACCATGAAACGACCATGGCGTGCGCCGAACGTATTCGTGACCTGACAATAGCCCCTGTTGAGTAAATCGAAGACAGAAGTCAGAGGAAGACGCATCCATCCCATACCCGGCAAAGTTACGATCCAGGTAAGCTCTAGTAGCCGCAAAGCGCGTCAGTATGACCTGCATTTCGAAGCGAGTTTATCAAGAGGCTTAGATAACCCTATTGTGCGGCGGAAAATGTCACACCGAAACAGGTTGACACGCAACAGCTTTTTGTCGATAACCGAATTGAAACCCGATGGGAAATGTACAACGCCTATTCAGAACGCCATTATTCTGACATCATATAGCCGGACGATGAGAACGGCTTCTAGAAGCTTACGGGGGATTCCACTGCCTAGCATTCCAGTCTGAAGTTGAGCACGCACGCACGGGTATGACGTCGACGCAGACTCGTAAGAGAAACTCAAGCACGGCCTAGGTATGACGAGTTGCGCTCGACCAGCTCCAACGGCTCACGGGCCGTAGGGCGCGTACGTGGCCAATGACTCGGCCGCATTTCCTCCGGCTCCAACGGCTTTCCTTCTTCGTAATCACTGAATGTCGTACGAGATGCCGTGTAACGTCGCCCTGGCGTTGGCGAGCGCTTCGACGGCAGCCCTGCACCGAGACACGTCTTGCTCAAACCGGCACTGTACCCATATATCCCGTCAGTAATCCAAAGGAATCGTAAAGAAGCAGGAACGGAGAAAGAAGCCGTTGTTTCCGCGGTCCACGGACGCTGGTGATGAGCCTGGACCGTGATCCAGCATGAGAATCCATGCGGAAGGTATCCCACGTTTCTCCCGAGGCGTATCAAAGATCAGGCAGAGATAAGCGCAAACACCGACGACGTTGGTCGAAGGGACATGCGACGGAGGAGAACCCGCCCTCCTCCTCCTAACCCCGCGGAACGGAACGGCAGAGCCTCAGGAGAAGCGGAGAACACTCCGTCCTGGCTCGTGCATGTCTTCCATCTCATTACCGCGTCAGGAGAGCGAACCACCTTCGATGGGCGGCCTTCGTGCCTTGCGGCATGAACAGACTTCGCGGTTCCTGGCTGCTCAAGGTATGGCCCGGGAATTTCCTGCCGGCAACCGTTGCGTCGCCTTTTGTCAGCGAAACGCTTGGGTTACGGAAGCAAGGATGTGTAGGAGCGAGGAGGTGACGTCGGAGGCGGGCATGGTAACGTATATTTTTCTCTTTGCGTGAGTGAGCGGGAATCAGAAACAAGTCTGTAAACGAGATGTTGCCGTGGCAGAAACGAGGTTCTAGTAGCCGTGGGCTCTCTTCTGGTGCCTTGTGCCGCCCATGTTCAGCCACATGGTAATTACCCTTTTTCGCTGTGCTGACAGCATGATGGCGAACCACCCGCCAACCCCCTGCATCACGAAGATCGCCCTCGTCGAGACATCTCAGCCACACGTATGCGCTTTCCCCCACCACGCACGCGCGCTGCCGATAAACCCGCCGACCCTCATCAGCGATGCAGCATCAAATGCCCAGGTTTTGCCCAGGCAGTCAAGCGGTCTTCGCCCTTTCTTCTGCAGCCCCCTAGGTAAGGGAATGATAGTCCAGGGAGAAATTTCCCAGATCACCGCCAGGGATCACGTCGATGAATCGGTGACGGGATGGGATTGTGGACTATTGCACGTTAATGCATCGGGATTCGAAGAAACCTGGGGTGAAGGGGCGAAAAAATCCGGATCCCAAGGTTTTGTCCAGTGACAGGTTTGGCAGTGGAGCCCCTGTCTCAATCAGGTACGCCGTCGCTGCGCCATGTGCGTTCGAGATGCGGTCGCCGGGTTTCGCCTTGTCGGTTGGCTGGCTCGTAGAGTTTGTCTGGCTGTCTGACGTGTGGCTGTTTCTAATGTGCACCAACACCAGAATTCCCCTGCTTCCCCTCCTTTAGGTTGCTGATGCAATAAGCATACCATGGCTTGCCGTCGGTCCCTGCAGCAGTTCTTGTTACTCAGTTCCAGGTTCCAGCTGCCATTTAAACCAAAAAAAAAACAGACACCATCCCTACCCCGATTGGCATGGTCAGCCAACGATGAGCCCAGATCTCGGCGGTACCTGACGAGGGAGGAGCGAGCTTCTTCCTCGCCTCATAGACATTCGCATCCCAGCAGCCAACCAGACCACCGCCGCAGGTCGTGGCGTGGGCTCGTCCTCGCATGAATTCATCCAATCAAACCACCAGGAAAGAGTCAGGGGGCTCAGGCACCGAATTTCCGCCCATCCCCTGAACACAGAACATCTGGAGTGGTCTTTCCCTTTCGCCTTGGTTGTCCAATCGCTACGTACCGTCCACGCGACCTTAACCCCTTAAGGTACGCGATGGAGCATGTCCTCTGTCTCTGCTTCTGTTTTTTTTTTCTCCGAGGTTTTGGCGCCCACGCTAAAGCTGCACATCTCGGCACGCTCCATCGGGGACCTCGTGATAGCCTCCATCGTACGGGCCAAGATATTGCACTCATCTTACCGCATGACTGAGAAATGATCAGACCAGCAAGAGAAAAACAAAGGCCATCATCGCCTGTTCTCTCTCTCACCGTATCCCACCGCCAGGCAAATGGGTTTCAACCCTGAAACTCCACCAGCTCATCTCGGTCCTACCATCCGCTCTGGGCCACCCTCACGGCTCACCCCTCGGCCCCATGTCCTTGCAATGCCCTTGTCCCCGAATGCTCAGCATCGATAGCAGCGTAGTCGAAAATATGAGCCCCCCTCGGTACCTGCGCCAGCTGAGCCAACCCATCCAACCAGACCGAATCCCTCCTCTGCTCCTTCCCCCCTTGTCGAGACGAGTTTCGTCACAGCCCATCATCGTCCGTTTCTCTTATGCCTTCTCTCTCTTCTTCCCTTTCCCTCCCACCCCACGTATTCGTCTCGGACCTCACGCCAACTACTAGAGTCCGCTTTGCCTCACCTCGTCTCACCACCATTCAAAACCACGAGTCTCGACGCACTACAGCACACGCGCACGGTTACTCCGATCTGCAAGAACCACCACACCATCTTCGGCTCGCTCTCTTTTAACACACCGACATCCCACACCCAGCTTTGGCTTTTGTCGCCTTCTCGCTCTCACCTCTCCTGCATCCCGACTAGAAACTCTAATAATCGCCACGACTCTTTCGTATCCCTCCAACACGACGGAAAAAATAGAGCCAACCAGTCGTAGTCCGACCTGCAGCCAACGGTCACACCCAAAACCCTGTTTTTACAGAACCACTGGCCCCGTGCTTCGTTCTCCAGCTGGCCTGAATCTTATTTCCATACATATTCGCATCTGCCGTGTACAAACACTCGGCCTTTCCACGATTGCATCTCTCCACTCGTTTTTTCCAACTCAACATCGACCTCGTCGTTAGTCCGACGACTACGACGACAGCCCACGATTACTTGAAGAAGACGGAAAACCACACTAGGAGAAGAGGAACTTCAATCAGAAAGAGAGAGGGAACTCCAAGGGAAATCTTCGCGAGCAGTGCTCCAGCGACCCGAAAACGAAAGGCAGCTATCTTGAGCCGCCTACTTTTCTTCGTCTCCTCGATTACCACCGCCCCGCCGCCAAAACCAAATAGTCACAATGAAGGTCTCATTAGCTCTCCTGACGATGCTGTGCGCGTCCATGGTCTCCGCTGGCGTCGTCATCACACCCGTCAAGCAGAACCAGGTGATAGCTCCCAACCCAGGCGACTGCTTCTTCGGCGTGACAACGCCTCAGGGTTGCGCGTAAGTCTTTACTGTTCGTCGCAAACTTGTCTCCGAACTTGAAATTGATCAGAAATCCAGGCCTTTGCGAAGATGATGAGCCGTCATCAAACGCCCAAAATCGCAACACGCGATGAGCGGGAAAAGAGACAGGCCGGAGCTCGTCACTGTCATGAAGTTCTCACACTTCCACGTCAACCACAACAAAGGCGTGACGATTTTCGATGAACCGTCTCGATCCGTTCATTGTATGAACGGGGTCGCTTCCAGAGCAGCGGATGAGATCATACACAGCGAAAGACGAAATTTTTTTTCCACCAATTCCCGTGACGGGTTCACGACATCAGCATCAGCATCAAACATCATCAGCGGTTACTTTTTTTTTGACAGGCATTTTCTCCAAGTCCCGGGGGAGACAACTTTTGAGCGGCCTCACAGTGGCCATTATTTGGGTCAGATATGAAAATCTAATGTGCATCCAAGACTAACCCGGCCGCCTCTGTTCGCTGCACCTCGTTGTTTCCTACGGCATCGGACGTCCGAACGTCGAATATGGCGGAAATGAATGACAATGCGAGAGCAGAGCAGCCGGCGGACTTGGCATTTCCCATTACTTACCACGTTCTTCTCATCTCCCACCTTTTTACAATACCATAGACTAGCTGTTCGTCTCTCAATAATGAGTAAGAAAACGAATATCCGACTGTATGCATCTGTCACTTCGCTCATGGTGATACTCACTTCAGACTGTCAATCACACAGCCTACCAAAGAAGCCCACAAGATCCTTGGCGTTGTTCCATGTCAGGAACGTGTTTTGAATGTGATGCCCGACGTGTCTGAGGAGGGGCGCGCAGGGATCCGTGGCATGAGACGCCGGGCGAGACTACCCCACTCGCGACTAACGGGGTGAATCTTCTGTAACACCGCGAGCCGCACAAACTCTAACCCACAACCTTAACCTCGTCAGCCACTAGACGGACCGCTCTCCTACTCTCTTTGACGGGCACGGAGAATAAGCAGACGGAATCATCCGCCAGGAACAGCACGCACGCACGCACACGCCCTGCAAAAGCTTGGCTTACGGGTGCCTGGACGGGGCTTCGGCATCCTGGCTCGCCTTTGAGACGACCACAAGATTGGACGACGCGTCAGATGGCTAGAGATTCCACTCGTTTGTCCCAATCGTGCGTCTTTCGTTGGATAGTCTGCTGCTTACTCCACCGAATTCCCAAAGAGGCATCAAAGTGTAAAAGACAGTACTATTTTCTTAGGGTATCTTACGGTGTCTATCATTTCGACGTCATTAGTCGCCGCAACGGACTGAACACCGCCCATGCCATCTGAATAAAATGCTCCAGGCACAAAAGCTTCCCGAGGTCTTGTCGGTGCTCTGTTTGGTCATGTCTGGCTTTGAACTCAGCACTTCAGAGGATACTTGGCGCTGCGATCAGCCTTCATCCCGCCCCAGTGAACTTCGGGCGCCTCGCTGCCGTCCTCGCCAATTGCATGTGGCTTCCAGGGCTCATCAAATGCCTCAAAGAAGAAGACATTGAACCCCCAGCGTACCATACCGCACACACCATCTCTGTAGAAGAGCGCAGCGTTGTCATTTCCTGGTTCGGCTTTCTGATATTTGGCACCTTCGCTGGGCCAGCCTGCGCTCGGATGCCGTAGTTAGCCTTATCCACCGACAATCAGGCTGATGCATCGTCTATGGGGGAAATATCACAACGAGGAAGGTCGGGGGAGAGGAATCGTAAGAGACAACGTACCTGTCTCGCCAACCTAGAGCTCAGGTCTTTCGAGTGACCCGCTGATGCTCTGGATACGACCGAAAGCTTGCATGATGGAATCAAAAAAGGACAGGGTGGCGTTGGCGCGAGTTTGTCCTTGCCAGTACGAAAAGGCATTAGTGAGAAGGATGTCGGCATGCTTGATTACAGCGTCGGCGGTGCCGTCCTGGTATTTGTTCCAACTGTCGGCCGTGCCAACGAGGAGATGCGGCACAGATCTCTTCATGTCCTTGATCTTGTCGGCCAACTCGGAGCCGGTGAAATTGCCGCGGTACATGGATTCGGAGCCGACAGTGACGGCGTAGACTTGGTTCTCGAAGCCGGGTGTGTACCGGAGTATTGCAGCTTTGTCGGCGGCATAGGATTCCTCCGTATCGGGCCTGATCTCCAAGTCAGTCGGTGCCATTTTCCAATCTTGACTTTGACGAGTGTGACACTGCCGTGACAAGACAGAACGACTTGGGAAACTTACCACACGCCCAGGATGACTAGGAAGTTTTCGTTTTTCGCCGCTGGCAAGATCTGCTGGGCCGTATTACATTGGTCGGCAGCGTAGATACGCACAATATTGCTTCCGGAGGCCTCACGGATGGCTCTGAAGTCTTGTTCGTAGTCTACCTGATACTTGCATTGGCCATCTGGCAGCTTCGCACCAAGAGCGAAACCCAGAGCTCCCGAGGCCGCAATGAAGCTGGGGGCCATGACCAACACGGCTGAGGCGATTATAGGAGAACGCATAGTCATGAACGAGGAAGTATGCAGGCGAGGAGGAATATGAGCGTCGGGAGGAGACAATAAATGCTTTTTTCGAAGAAGTTTTGGCAGATGAGGATTTGGAGGGAGTAGACTGTGATGTGAGGAAGCTGAGGTTGATGTCCGGAGGTCGCTGAGTAGACGTCTGACGTTTCCTCTGTGTTGGGGTTAATAGAGGGCAAGACAAATTGGAGGAAAGAGGCTTGGAAGGCGCGGGCATGCAGCAGGGATGCAAGCTGGACATCCCGCACCTCCCTCATAAGTCCGGACGAACCAGTGGGCTCCTGACAGAGTTCAACTTGTGGACGACGAAAATGTCGCTTGTGCCCATAGCAAAGTCAGCAAACAAATGTACGAATGATGGCTGAGGTAGTTCCAGATATGCTCTTTGAGTGCCAGCGTCTCATCATCTTGATCGTTCCACATCACCCCTCTCTGCGAAAATGAGTTTCAATGTGGACAAACGATTTGTTTGTGCATTAAAACCAATGACTATGTAGCCCCAGGACTGGGGAAGCAGGGTATAAACAATTCTGTCGTGTACAAAAGGCCCAGTGCGTCGTGTCTGTTGCCGATGCAGACCATGTGTGACTAACCCCAACTCCAAACTCATGCAAGACCAGCCGTGAAATTATATTGCTTTACGCTCAAAGGAAGGACATAAATACCTGCACAGCCATCAGTGCCCCAACCACAGGCCAGAAGCCGGTGGTGGAAACCCGGCCGGCGGTATTCTGCTTAGTGCCACTACCGCTGTGGCTGGAGCCAGCCTGGCATTCACCGGTGAACTTGGCTGCAGCGTTGTTGCCAAGGGGAATCTTTTGCAAGTTTGTGCCGCAGTTGACGTAGGGGGCAAAGTGAAGAGCCGGTGTCTCTTGATCGAAGACGACGTATGTGGAGCGGAGGAAGGAGTCTCCCAAGAGGTATGAACCATCACTTGCCTTGTCGGCGCCAAGAACACAGGCGTTGTCGGCTACCTCCCAGATAAACTCTGACAAAGGCACCTTCATTGTGTAATCGCCGAACTTGAAGTCGATACTTCCCTGTTGGTTGCACGGAACAACGTACATGTTGACGGACGAGTCTATGCGACCACCAAGTTGCTTTCCGATCGAGTCAACGACATCAGAGGGGAAGTAGCTAAGTGTGGCACCCGTGTCGAAGAAAACGGGGAACTGCGAGTCGGAAAATGTCGTCGAGCTGCTACCGGACTGGCTCATGCCGATGGAGTCGAGTTGCACCCAGTATCTCCACAGATTCTCGCCGTTTTGAGGTCCGAGGACAGGGGCAGTATGCAGGTTGCCGCTGAACTTCTTGGTATCGACGCCACCAAAGGAAATAAGACCGCTGCCCGTGGGCTCATCCTTGGTTCCAAGAGCAATACCCATGGTTAAAGACTCAATAACCTTCTGTGCCTTCATCTCTTCTATCATGGTTGGATAGCCAGTGTTGTTCTTGTTCTCTCCAAAGCTGAGACCTAGAATACCCCTGTTCAGGTCGACACTGTCTGTCGCATAGCCGAAAATAACCTGAGAGAGGTCGATGTCTGCGAATTAGATCAGAAATGGCTCTCATGGCACACGTAATCGACACATACCGCTACCCGGGAGAGTCATGTTATCGGATACATATTGCAGTACTACTTCCCCCTTGCCATACTTAATGCGGCCAGTCTCCTGGTAGGCCTGCGATGTCCTCGAATTGTCGGGGTCATACTGTCCATTCGCGCGGCAAGATTGAGCCTGCTGGGTGCTGCCTGCCTTCTGGCAGTTAGGGTTCACCCACAACTCTGAGGATCCGGTGTCGAGAGCGACTTTGGTATCTTGACCAGGAGTTCCAATGTCGACTGATAAGGTCGCCTGTTAGTGATATTTCAAGAGCGCGTTAAGGAATTAGTGGAACTTACGTTCAATGAGGTATGTCGTCGAAGTAACATTAATAACTGGGACATCCGTGTCCGAGACTTGTCTTCGCCTGAGCTTCTCGAGAGGATGCAAACGGATATCTTGGTACACGGGCAAGGAGAGGACGCCGGGTGTTTTTGCGGATTCGTCGCGGGAGACCGAAAGAGCGGATGCGCTGGCCGTGAAGGCAGCAAGAGACAGCGAACGGGCGACCATGATTTCGAATATCGATGTCGGCTATGAATGTTGTCGTCGAGGTTGGTTGGATGCTAGCTTTGGGTATGATATCGGACGGCAACGTCTGTTGTATGAGTGACGGCACGTCACTTCCCTACTTCTGTTGGCGGCGAAAAAGGAGGCTGGCGGCAGGTGCACAAGAAGTGAGCGGGATCGCAACGCTTTTTGAGAAGCGAAGCGCAGTGCAGCCTTGGCCGAGTGGACTCAGGTAATGTATCCCAGCGCGAGGTGTCCACCAACCACCCTACCTACCTAGCCTCTTCCTTCGGACCGCCGTCTTATCCCCGAAGTACCTGAATGCTCAACAAAGGTATCCTACCTGATGGAAGTTACCCAATAGGCTTATAGGTCGGGCCAAGAAAGCACGAAAAGTGCTTGTACGGAGAGTGTTCGTCTGAGGCACCTACCTCAATGCAGGCGCTGCGCGGGCTGAAGCTCACTTGCTGACTTACATTGCTAAAATGGGACGGGAAAATACGAGTGACCTCATTCGACTGATTTGATATGGGGAATCCATGGCAGGGGCAGGTACGTATCCGGACCCAGCATGGAACCCGTCCTTGACCGCAGCTTTCCCCCCCAGTTGCGCAGCAAAATCTGAGGTGCGGAGGCACGAACAGAAGGCACGACGACTCTTCCTGCTGTCTCAGCAGGCATCGTCCATGCAGCGAAAGGCAGCCACGGCCCCCAATTTGTGACTCAATTGGCTCGCGCCACAGGAACTAGTGTACGGGAAAGACACGGAGTGAAACCTCGGTTCGTTGGTCGCTTTTCCATGCGAGTCGTCGCTCAGCATTCCAGCAAACAGTGAACAACAAGGCTCGGCAACTTTCCCATTTTGACGAGACGCTAATGACGCCTACTTTCCAGAACTGGCATTGTAAGACACAAACGCTGCGCGAGAACTTTGCAGAATTGTCAGCAGCTTGTTTTCGCGACGCTGTCTTTTGCTGACTGCTGGCACTAATTCAATCCCCTGCGCCACCGACGATACTTCCGCCACTCGTCCTTTGACAGCACAAGATTTCACAAATCCTGCCAAAACACGCCTCCAGCGTCCTACACGACTCCAGCGTCCTACACGAAGCAGAAGGATCGAAGCGCCCGAGATTAGAAACTCCCGCCAGCATACAAGACCAGACGTGGCGCCGGGACTGACCGGCCGTGCACAGCCTCCCCAATCACAGCCAGCGAGCGGGCATTCGGCACCGCCAGCGACCTCTGCTGAGGTCCAACAGCGGTCACGGGGGCTCGATGCACTGCAGAACCTTGAGTCGCTGTCGGTGACAACTTGACGCTTCATCAGACGACCAAGGCGGCCAAGGTCCCCCCAAGGGGTTGCATTGGGTCCCCTGCGCGACCGGCCATACCAAACTGGCCCAGACTCAACCTGACTGGACGACGCAGCAAGCGCATTACGACGACTGTCGCCCTCCATCCCAAACCTCAAGCTGGCTGGGAGTGGTCGTTGTCTGGCTGCCGAACAAAGCGTCTAGCCGTCTGCAGCAGCTCTGCTTGCACGAATGCGGGCCAGGGAGCAGCCCGTACACGCCGTCAACTCATCTCTACCTGCTGGCCCCCGATGCTGGTGATTTTCGAACGGGCCTTGGCATCTTGTCTCGAACAGGATACACGGCCATGGCAACCAAGCCTAGTCTCCGAACTTCCGCCTCGGCCGCTTGAGATCTTGACGCACTCTACCAGCCAGGTTAGTGGCGAAAAGCAGTTGGGCTTCGGATTTTGCGCGGAAAATAAGAAAATTATTATGCCCTGTCGCGCCAAAGGTCCATTCAACTTGTCGCCGCGAGTCGGGAGGCTTCGTCCGTCGCCGGCCAAGTGCGCTGTCTCTGACTAGCGCACTCGCCGAAGCCCAGCGCCTAGTTGATGACGCTGAGAAGAAAAGAAGTAAATCTCTGAATCTGCCTGCCGCTAGTGAAATTTGCAACGGCGCGAACTTGGCCTTGCCATCGGCCCGCATTGGAACTTTCGCCGCTCACCAGCACCCTTCAGATAAGCGGTCGCTTCAGCTCGTGACCCTAGCTGTCTTCTGGCTGTATTGGTTCAATAGTTATAGAATACTCCGGGCTGAATACTGGAGGCGCAGGAATGCAGATCCGGGTCCGACGGTGGGGTAAAAGATGCCGAATTTCCCAGCTGGAGCCACCGATCCGCCCCATTTCGCCGATCAGGCTCCACAACGTCTAAACAGGGAACAATTCGAGCACTTTGGGGGCATCTTTTCCCGTGCGGAGACCTTCCGACGACCTTCCGACCCATCAGCGGAATGGGGCATTGGCGAGCGAGCCTGCTGCCTATCGCTAAACCCAAATTCCGCCCTATTGCTCGCTTCGCCTCTGACCTCGGTGCCTTCGGGCACTATCACGATGTCAACTTGTCCAGTCCGGAGCTGCGCACCTGCGCGAAGGGCGCGATCTTTGAAGCATGATGCAGCTGCTTTTTGTGGCCAGCTGAAATATTCAGGGCGGTGACGAGGCCATCCTCCAACCATAGCCTCCCGGCTTCCTCTGCGTGCACCCGTCGAGTCAAGTTGCAGGGATTATCCATTGCGAGGTTGACTGTTGGTCGGTGGCATGTATCCAAACTGCAGCACTTCAGTATGTGACGAAAAGATCAGAACTCCCAAGATAGCTATTCTATTCCGTTCCCTTCTCCTACTCATTTAATATCGATTGAGAGAAGGCATTTACATATTTCTACCACGGCCCAGGCCTTGCTCACTAAGACCGGCGCATGTTGCCCGTCGTCGGCAGACAAGTTAAGTAACGCTGTTTCGTCGGTTGCTAGTTAACTTTATCTGTAGGATACCTGCACGCGACTGGCTGCGATGACTGAGTTCAAGATCTGGCTTGACATCCCTGCGATCCCATGCCCGAGAGATGGTCGTGTCAAGCTAATTGCAGCCGCTGCATCTCAAACCTGAACTGCTCTTATTGATGGCCATTTGCGGCGACCTCCCGGACCAATCTGTGATCCAGCCCTACGAAGGGATGAACGTCCCAGCCACTGCCGAATTTCCCATGTCTCCTTTCGAACAACACTATCCAGAGGGTTCAGCCTCCTTGGCGACATCGCAGGTCCAGCTCATTTGGCAGTGTCCCAGGTTCTTGTCACGCCCCTTTCCCGCGACGAAGCCGACCGTCAACCACACCCAAGGGAATCAACGCAGCTACGAGCGCCTTTAATTCAGGGACTCGTATCATTTGGGGGAAAATAACGCCTCGCTAACGCATCGTCACACGTGCCACCAGGTCTCACGTGAGATTGCTATCTCAGCCTCAAGGCCGCTAGCAGCTCGTTAGCCCAGTTTCACCAAAAGCTTCACCATAACTGCACAACAACCTCCTCGGCGGCCACAACTCCAAGTCAGTCTCACAGAAATCATACGTGATCGCCAACCATCCTTACGGTCCCCGGCAAGGTGTCCGGCCCTGGTGCAGCTGTGACTTCGCCAGGACATTCACCACCGGCGTTATGTTGAGTGACATACTGCTAATGGCGTCTTTCCATTCCGACCCAAGCAGACTCTGTTGGACCAATCACTCACCCATAGACAAGCCACTCTGTGCTTCTTCTAGCAGGCTAAATATATAGCGGGCTGACGCTCTATGAAACACTGAAAATGTCCGCAAAGAATACTGGATAGTATGTTAGACCCGGGAGCCCGAATTATGATTCGGGCACTGAGCATTAGAAGGTATGGCGGTCGATCCCTGACTTATGCCCTTTCTGTCCCCTTTCAATTCTGTGCGGCATGCCTGGGCCAGCAGTTTGCTAAGAAAACCCTTGCAGAACGGCCAGGTTTGCATTTAAAGGTAGCATCAGTTGGATCAAAACATATCTGCTGTCCCCCTTCCATTTGAACTTTAAATTACGTGGTTCAGCTCTAAGCTTTGGGCGCGTTCAATTGCGGTACCTCCGTTGAGTAGGGCCACTTTCGAAAAGACATTTCAAAACACAGAAAGTCACGAGGAACGGCAATGTTTCCAGTCGGTTCGTGGGCTTGATTTCCTCGTGCTCAACTGACGGCTTCATGACCTCCAGACTCAGAGCGCTGCTTGCCAACCAGAGAAGCCTGTATCAGGTCTTAAGCCCAAGTATGGCCAACTTCATTGTGAAGATCCATAAATCGCTCATTGCATTGAATTTGCGGGAATGCGCAGTTACCCAAACATCACAACCAACTATCAGCATGAGCCGTTACACGGTTCCAACCCATCAGCAGCTCAAGTTTCAGCAGCCTTCGGGTACTCCTTAAGCTACGGGGTCCTGGTGAGTAATTTGAAATTAGCCTCGAAGAGCCGTGGAATCTTGGCATTGAGGTCTAGTAAAGAGGTTTGAGCCTGTGATTCACACGGAGCCTGGAGGCGAAGAGCTTACCGTCTACATTCATGACGATTGGTGGCTAAATGGAGTAGTTTTTCGAACGCTCGTGGACCAAAATGAGGTCGTATGCTAATTTTACTCCTTCGGATTATTAAGTGATATGCGATCGTGGGTACTTGGACGGGCGAGATTGGCAAAAGAACTTGGTCATCTTTGGGAACAGAATTTACGACCGTATCAAGGCAGCGAAACTGGCGGGAAACCAAGGACTGCTGATCAGGGTAGTTCGTTCACATCGATGCTTCATGAGGGGCCAATGAATGCTCGATTTAGAGAATTCCCTGGACAAACCATATGAGCGTACGTGAGAGGAGGGACCTGAGTACGTTGATGATGCCCCGCGTCAGCGACTTTTCTGACAAGGCCATTCGCTCTTCTGGACAATCCCAACGCCTCTTCATCCTTGTACGACAACAGGGAAAACACAGACCGGCCTGACGATATATTTGATGAAGGGGCAGTCGTGGAGAACGGCCTTGTGTGTCTCCCGCTGTGTTCGAAAGTACAGGGTCGTTTGCCGTCCTCCGCCAGCGATGACAGAATGCTAAGCTAGGATGTCTCGAACGGCCCTATCATGTTTCCGAATACATTCATGCTGCAAGAACTTGTACGCACGTACTATGATGAAGCTATAGATCGCGCGGATGAAGGAAAACACGTTGGTATGTCCTTCATGTTCACCATTCCTTAGGGCGAAAGACCACCGCCAGACCGGTACTTCTGAGGCTAACGTACAGCCCAAAGGAATTTCGATCGAGGGGCACCTCATTCTGCCAACGACTTCGTCTCCCGGTTCAGTCTCCAGCCGTCCCGTAGAATGCTACTGAAACGCTGGGTCTTTGGTGCCTGCTAACTTGCAGCACTGAAGTACTAAAACAGTATAGACTTGAACCAGACTTTAGACGAGTTCTACGACAGACATGCGCGGAAGGAGACGGCAAAAAACTAGCTCAAAGCAAAGCCTTTCCAAAACCCTATTCCAGATGACGCAGATGTCGTGGTTGACCAAATAGCAATGCCAAGGGGCGACGAGATAATATATCCACACCGTGAAACTCCCAGGAACAACAAACGCTTGGGACGCTCCAAACCTACAGCTGTGAATCAGTGAATTTCAATTAATCGAAACTTGGGCGACAAAATTCAGCATTTATAATGGTGAATCCGATGTAACATCAAACCTCAACAAGAGCTTAAATAATCCAAGCAGGTGAAAGGGAGTATTGGGGGACCCTGAATACTCAATAAGAATTAAGTCACACCGCGAAGTCGCGGATTACTTCCATACTACACCCGAATGACTCGGAAACAAGTAGAGCAATTCATTCAATCTAAAGCTCAAAGATGAATTTCTTATCATGGCTCAGATCAGAACGCCTGCTAGCAGTAACTTCGGAGTCTGTTGACTCTCTTTTGTCGAATAAATCGCCTTGACTACACCGGATCATTGTGGCCATAGATACCAGGACCGATCAAAGAAGACCAGCCCTCGGAGCCCCGAAAATCCAAATGACACGATACCTTATCCGAAGCCTCTGGCGGTAGCGCTTTTTACCAGCATGCAACGAATGAACTGGTGTTGTGGCCCATGACATGGCAATGGTACCAGTCCTATCTTCCAAAATCGGAGCTCCCTCATTGAATATCCTGCTGCTCGAAGTCGGTGTGTTTTCTAAAGCAGCTTGTATGCAGCGCTACGAGGAATGTTCTCCGAGCAGTAAATCATCGGACACCTCAGTCACCCATATCTTCGTCAGCACTATGAGCAGTACTTTCTTAAATACCGGCACCGTGTTATAATAAGTCTTGGGTTGCTGTTCAAGTTGTCAGCCTGGTTCGCGCAGTCTCCCCGTGTTAGAACTTTGCCATCGGGTGGCTGGCTAGAAGAAGTCTTCGATATATATACTCATGTCTGCTAAGCATACAGGTTTTCGATACTGCCGTTAGTCTTGCTGGGTTCTTGGTCGACCCTTGGATCTCTCTTGACGCTGATTCTGTCTACTAGGCTTTTGGACCTGCTTCTGTAGCAAGGCTCATCGGTACATTCTCATCCTAACTTAAGCACACACGAAGCTACTGGAGCTGGTCGCGCACTCTAGGAAGGACAACAGGCGCGTTTTCGATGGCCCATATGGGTGTTGTTCACTTTGTCGGTCGTGTTCCTCTGATGGTCATCGTACGGGAGACTGTTGCTTGTACTTCCCGGTAGCAGGCTGCGGTTTGTTTACAGGATCGCAGCATGCTGTCGACCGCCGTCTCACGCAGGCATATTCTCATAAGAACACGTTGAAAGTGCCTCTGGTACATTGAAATCGAGTGAAAAGCAAGCTACAACGACCTTCATCCCTCCAATCGCCCCTAGAAACTGACCAATGGACTGTCAACTCTCCGACGTCGCCATCGCCGCCCAGCCAGCCTTGCACCGAAGGATACACGAGAGCCCGAGGCCAGGGAAGCGACCGAGATTGACCTCGAATCTTATCAACAAGCCATCCACGGCTTGTCTTGAGATCGTTGATCTTCCCCTTCAGCCTCGGCGATGGCTCAGACGTGGAAAGGCCGATGTCTGACGTGAGGTACAACGGCAATGTCATGAAGCTGCGCCGTCCAAATCATTTTGCCGTCGCAGTCCTGTTTGGGGATTTCGCGACGATCATTGTAAGAATGGCCCATTTTGTGTTCATCTTCGTGACATTTGGAGGCTAGATGTTGAGGTAATTGCTTGATAAGCACTCGCAGAGGGGCAAATTGTCATCCTCATAGAAACTGGCAAGCCTGATGGTTCGCGAAACGTTTCCAAATTCTATTTGCTTCCAACGTGGTCGCCTGATGTTAGAACGCGCAAGACTGAAGTTTGAAAAGGGTAGTGGCGGGGGCTTGCTGGAACAGCTAATGAGAAACAGCACAGCGGTTTCTGCTATTCTCACAGTCTAGCATCATCGTGCATTCAACGTCATACATCAGGACAGGAACACTACTCGTCTGGGATTTCTCTTCTTTGGGTGTACGGTTGACTGGACGATTTCGACGACAAAAGAACCGGCTTTTCGCTCCAGTCGGCTACTCGACACAAAAGTCCCTTTATGCGAGACAATACCTCTTCTAAATGGGACACCCCCGACAACATTTCCATCACCATGGAGTTCCATCGCTTTGGCGAAGTGGTGTCGGTGGCGAGATCTGTAGGGCGGCGTAGAGACGTTTTTGCAGGTTCATGACCCTCATCATTCACAGCCGTAGAAACTCCTACCGCCCATATTTGACATTGTCGGAGCAAACGTCGACGCCCTTAGCAAGTCTGGACGGACGCCGCTGGGCGGGGCGAGCAGCCGTGGGCCCTCGAGATTGTAGAATCGCTTCTCCGAAACGGTCTGGACCTGTGTTGACACCCGGAACGAGAAGGCAAAACACCGCTGCGGAATTTGCTGTGCAGAGTTGGCATCGATCATGGGGCTGAGACTTCCCCGCAGAATGAGGGTCTCAAGACGCCTCTCCAGTCGGCCGCCAGACTCGTTTGAGTTGACATTCGCAAGCTAATGATCAGGCATGATGCGAAATTCAATGCCCGAAACGATCGCGCTTACCTGCTCTCCCTCCCGCCACGACGGATGAGGTGTACCAAGGGAACTGCCTTCCTGCAGTCAGCTACTACCCAGATACGGCGGCGCTCATACCAGTATTGCGAAAGACAAAGATCCAACAGTGGCGGATGGCGCCATAAACTGACCTCCAGCACGGAAGATCGTGGGCAGTTTCCGGCGGGTTCGAGCATTCAACGGTCGATTCCAACTTTTGAAATCTTGAACCCTTTTCATGTCATCTTTCAAAAATCTGCGGGAACCAAGTTGTTAAATTTTAGGAAGAAAGCACTACCTCGGACGTTTCAAACGCATCCGGTCGAGAAACGTTGCGAGTTGCGATGGCGATCCGAGGGTCGTGAGTACGGCATTGGACACTTCCGTCTTGGAAACTTCAGATCTTCATCCTCGACTACCTAGGTAGTGATTGCCAATGCATAGATTATGGTATTTCACAACACCCACTAGGCTTATTTGGAAAAGCTCAATGGACAATCAAGCTTGTCGCAGGATGGGTGAGCCACACAGCATGGTGTGACGGAGGCTACGCAACGCGCTTTTCCGCATCATGCCGCTTTGGCTTATCGCGCTGCATGTTTCTAGATGGGAAAGCTGGCTCCTACCACAGCGGACACGCGCATTTTGTCAACCTGTCAGAAGTGGTGAGGTCATGATTGGGAACCGTCTTTGTGAGACATTCGTTGGCATGCTTGACATTTGAAACCAACGCCGAACTAGTGCAGCCGCAACGAAGCCAGGGTCACGGCATGCAGTGGGATTTTGAGGCCGACGACTGCAATTACTGAGGTTGAGACTCGTCGATTCCGTCGCAGACATGGCGTTTAAAAAGATGAGCTTTGTCTGACTCGGATGTTTCCTCGAAACGGCTCGGTTACACTGGATAAACACAAGTCGCTGCTGAGCTGGAGTAAGTGGCGGTTGCAGGGCAAGCAGCGGTAAGGCTAGGGAATGAGTCAAAAAGACTTCCAGAACTCGAGTTAAAGTAGCGCGTGGCCAATGACAACACGAAACGGAAGGGAATGGAGTCAAGGTGCAGACAAGTGGTCGGGAGATGGACTCGAAGATCTGCGGTGAGGACTTGAAAGGCATGGAGCCAAGGTTTCCGTCTCGGCCAGCAGCGAGGTGCTAATAGCGTGTTCCGGCTTGGTAGTGAAAGGAAACGGCAGGATTGGGCGCTGGGCGTTGGTGGCAGTCTTCCGGGTGGTTGGGAATGGGGCCTTCGGGTGGAACGAGAATGCTACGGCAGCCTGCAGGACGCACTAGGTCAAAATTCAAAACTTACCGCTTACGGCTAGATTTCCACTCTAGGTATACACCTTCTGTAAAATCAGTAATACCCCTTTAATAATTAATACATATTTATATTTATCATATACTCTAAGCGAATCGCATACTTTATTACGTGAATTCACGAAACTATATACTTCTATATGATTTTATATCTTAGTAGTCTTATATTTTTAGTTATATCTAATAGCTATAGCTAAGATATTATCAATTTGCCTAAAATAGGTAATAATTAACTACTTTACGGTGAAACTAGTTAGAAAATAGCAGTTCTATGCATACTACTAATTGGATTTATCTTCTATTGTAGAGCTAGCTATTATTAACCTTATTAATTCCGATGATTTCGAAACCTTACTAACTCCCGAGACCTTCCGAGCCGAGTTATATAAAAGTATAGCTAATCCTGCTAAACAGGGCCTTTTCACACCTAATATTAAGCCTCAGCTAGGCCTCTTAACTACTATTTAACGTAGTATAGAGGAATAATAAGCTAGTATTAAACGCACTAAGAACGAGCCGATTATAAACCTAACGACTAATATTATAATTAACCTATGGATTGCATCCTTCTATAAGACGGACCTCGATAGAATCCTAATTCGAACGTATACTCGCGTAGAGGTTGTGAAGAAGTTTATAAGAAAGTTATAGTTCTTAATAATAACTACCTATACTTCTTATATAGATATAATAGGTTATATTCTTATAAAGTTCACTATAGAGAAGCATTTCCTAGACCGGGACTAGCGAGCGATGCTAGTAAACCTAAAGAACCCTATAGATATGCATAAGTTTCGTAGCGTTATATATAATATTATGAATCTTTATATATTTCTCAAGGAGTTATTAATTATCCCTAAGAAGGAGATTTATACCCTTTAACTAGTCTCCTAGAGGCAAATTAAGCTAGTTATTTCTAACCTAAATATCTCAAAGAAGATCCAGTTTAAGCAATATCCTATACTAAAGGCTATAATAACTACCTCTGAGAACGATATAGCTAAATCTATACGTATTCAGACTCGAACTAAATAGAAACTTATAGCAAAGGCTATTAAGGCTAAGGAGCAAATCAAGAAGTAATCTAGGTCTCGGAAACGTATAATCTCAAAGGTAGATATATAGGATATTAAGCCTATTATCCTAGAGGAATCTAAAGAAGCAAGCTAGGAAGAGATTATAGTTAAAGAAGCAGAAGAGATTGAAACTAATCTACCTAATCTTAGCGATATCTAAATCGTTCTTAAGTTATAGCTATAAATATAAAGCTAGTTTAATCCATATCTCTCTCACTATTATTATTAGGTATTATTAGGATTTGGTTAATATTAACGCTAAACTGCTGAAGCTATACTTTTACCTATTCTACTCTACTATCCTGCTTTTTAAGTAGGGTAACCTCTAGGCTATACTTTGAAATCATATGCAGCTCAAGATATTACTATAAGAAGTTATATACCTCAATCTATGGATACTTTAACCCGTAGAATTCCGATATGGGATAGAGATTCTATATAGAGGCTATAATATCTCTATAGATATTTAATATATACTCTAGTAGATATTAATCTAAGTTGAGCTCTTCTTATAATAATATAGCTAGCATCTCCTAGACCTTTTCGAGATTAATCAGCTAAGCAAAGTCCTTTGTAGTTATTAGATTATAGTAGTGATATAACTTCTAAGGTTGCCTAGATACTATATGTAGTTAGCTCTTTTATACCTATATAGTATAGTTATTCCAAAGCTGAACGAAATTACCAAAGTCCTTATAGATTAAGGGCAGAAAGATAAATAATAGAGCAATTTAGTCTATAAGTAATATAGGGTAGAAGAGACTAAACGTCTAGAGTCGGTAGAAATACGCCTATTAAGATTAGTTATAATATTAATATATAGAGATAGAGAACTTATACGCTAGAATATAGACTATGCTTAGCAGAGCTAATTCTACTAGCTCTTAATCTTAATATTATAAATACTCTTACTAAATATCTAATAGTTATAGAATTCAATTAGTATATCCTCTCCTAGTCGGCTTAGTAATCTCTTCGTATAGTCCTATAATAGATACTACTAGGCCCTAGCAATAAGAGCAGTCTTAATACTATAGTTAGACAGTATAATCCGGGGTATAACTTTCTAACGTTGAAGTATAGAGAGGTACTAGGCAAGGATAGATCGTGCTATATATATTAAAAACCTAATATAAAACCATATAATATATCGCGAGTAGGTATTAATTATAGCATATATCTCAATCCTAAATAGAAGTAGTTTGTTATATATATTAAGTAACTAAATGAAGTTTAGCCTAGGCGTAGTCTAACCCTTTTATTAGTATCGGATCTCTTGAAGTCGGGTGGTAACTTCCTCGGGAAAAACTGTATAGTATGCCTTATATAAAGCATTGCAGCTAATAATATAGCCATGCTAGCATATGAATATATAAAGGAACTGCTAGCTAAAGTTCCTTGAGAGTTATATAACCTCGTTAGTCGACTATAGATATATTATAATATTGCTTAAAGCTACTTGGATCTACTCGGGAGATTATCGATGCTATAACTAATAGTATTTTCAGATATTAGATAGACCACGTTATGAGATTATAAACCCCTCTACTTATAAGCAAGCAAGGAGGTCTAGTTCTAAGAGGCGGTATATGAAAAATAGCTTAAGGATATATTAGAGTAATCTTATTGAGAAGACTATATAGACTTCGCGCTGAAGTTCCTATTTCTAGAGATAGCGTTTTAAAGTTAATAGAGATATTTTAAATTAGAAGGACTCTTAAAGAAGAGTTATAATCGCATTATTCTTCTAGCCGTTATGGAATTTATTAGTAATAACTAAGCAGAAGGGCTCTAAATTAGTATATAGGCAACTAGCTATCTAGTGTTAAGTACTAAATTAATATAGTATTTAGCAAAGTATTACGAAGTTAATTGAAACGTTATAAGAGTAAACGATAGGGGTATCTTATTAAAAACCTAAGAACGCAAAGATAGAGCTATCTAACGCCCCTATATAGGGCTATAAAGCCCTATATAGGGGTGCCCTATCTGCCAAACCAAAGTACTATCTATACTAAACTCCAAGACCATGCCTAAGACCTATAAACTTATATATATACTAGTAATATACTTCCCTATATTACTAAACTCTAAACTCGAAATATCGAAGTTATAAAGCTATAAATACCCGTAGGCAAAGTTATAAGGGACCGTCTACTCTAACTCGATTTTAATATTTTTACTAATCTCTATATAATATATTAATAAGTCTATGAAGCATTATGAGTATTTATATAGGTACGTACTAAGTCTAGCAGCCTCGATATAGTTAGCAACGGCACCTAGGGCGAGTCTAATACTACGGAGAGCCTCGGGCGATATATTACGGAGATGCTCAAGGAAGCATATCTTAATACAGGAGACCTTAAGCTTGCGCGTAGTTATAAGCTTAGTGCTAGCTCGCTTATGGGGGGTAGCAGCCTCCTTTATAACTATAGACTTATTAGTAACGGTATATAGATTAAACTATACTATATAGAACTTACCGAAAGAGTAGTTGCTAGCGCCTGAGTTATAGGTATAGTTAGCATAGGCGTCGTAGCTATTAAGGATAACATAGTCCCGGTAGGGTCCGTTATTATTCTTATAGGTAGTATAACGATCCGTACTATAACGGGCGTTACTATACACCTGCATAAGGTAGGCGTTCGCATTCTGAGGGCGCTTATAATTAAGCGGCTTGAAGCTACGCTAACTATTAATAATCGTAACGCGAGCAGCAATTATATTCTGTAGCTATATACTTATATTAGTAATATAAAAGACTATAAGAACATATATAATAAACTTACCTCCAGATCCTGCTTATCCAGGAGGTTATTAATAAGGGTATAAGAAGCAAACTCTATAGCGTCTTATATAAGTTAGATTAAAAATAATATAAAAGGGTATAGAGGTATATATACGCGCTGAGTAGAAGGCAGTAGCCTCTATAAGACTAGCATAGGGTAATAGAGACTTAGGAATATACTTAGTCGGGATCGTGACCTCACCGATCTGCTCGGGAATAAGCTTAATAACCTAGGAGTTAATAGAGTTATTAGCTTCTATAGAAGTCTTAACGGTCTTGCGAGCGGTTTTATTAGGTTTAGCCGTAGCTTCTGAATTAATATCGCAGTCAGAAGATATTATATAGACCTTATTAGTAGTATAAGGGTATAAGGGGTTATAGGAATGCTAGTAGAACTATATATATATATAGGGAGGGGCTATAAGATATAACGCATTACTATAGAAATCTATATAGAAAAAAATATTAAATACTAGAAAAAAAAAGGTTAATAGAAATAGACTATTAGTTATAAAACTAATCTATATAAAAGCGAATAACTCCGATATTATAAATATATATAAAAGTAGGTATAACTTATTATTATATAGGTAGGCATAGGAAAAGAAAAGAGAGTTCTAATACCCTATTAAAAAGATATTTATTTCGAATCGGGTAGCCTATGCGTTATGCATAGCCTAAAGCGCACTAATCGGATCTCGGATTTACTTATCCCGACCGGACCTATTGCATATAAGTGTTATTTCATGTAAAACGTATTACCCCCTATATCAGTGGTGGCGTGGCCCTAATACTACTTTGAATTTTGACCCAGTGCGTCCTGCAGGCTGCCGTAGAATGCTGGCTTTCCGCCGTGGCGGAGCGGGGGAAAGCGAGGGGTTTTGTCTTGAATGGAAAGGCGGAGAATGGGCGAGTCCGACGTTGCCGGCTTATTGGACGAGTTAGCGCCCCGAAGACATCTGGTTGGTAATGCCAAAGCCGGCGTGCCTGGAGTAGAGCGCTTAGAAGTAGTTGCAAGACAGAGCAGCAGCTCATACCCAGTCATAGGTTGCTGGAATCTTTGCAGCGACGAGCGTTTTTGGCGGTGACGAACAGTTCGCGGCCATCCGGCGGCTGGTTTCAGTCCGGCGGAAGTTCTCAGATTCGTTGCTCACGTCGAGGAGACCACCCCGGCCGGTGTCGTCCGCCCTGGCTGTTGGATTTGATTGCAAGTTCATTCATGAAAAGAGGGTGTGGTGAGGGCATTCGGGAGGCAAAAGAACTAATCAAGGAAGAAGAAGCGAACCTCACATTTCGCCTGAACAAAATCTGGCTGAGCTCAAGCATGGGGGCCACTGGATTCTGGCAGGAAGGACTCCAGGAGACAACAGGCGGGAAGGAAAAAAAGAAGATGAGATAACGTTGGAAAGAATGCACCTTTGCGGCCACGACGGCAGCAGCGCACTGGCCAACAGCCAACTCAAGAAGGCGCTCAAGGGAACGTACCCAGCTCAACCCGGCGGCAGCAGGCTTTGAAGCGGGCAGAAGATGGTGGCAATCGATAAAACCAATCCCAGGCCGTGGTCTTCAATCTTGTTGCGGTCCGACCGCCTGGGCACTGCCGTAGGTAGAGCGATGCGCAGGCTGACATCGCCTGATGATGCGGTCCAGGAACCTACCTGGGTACCAGTATCCGCGTATCTGCTTAACCGGCGGGATTGGGCTGAAGCAGGTATTGTCCATTGAATAGAGGCTGCCGATTCGTATCTCATGTTGAGCAGCTTAGCCAGGCCGCGCCGTCAGAATCGACTGGCCGGTCGACAATTATGAACCTAGAGGCTAGCACCAATTTTTGATCCGGCGCCGCAACAGCTGCTAGCCGCTACCGCTACCGCTACCGCTGCCACTGCCGCTCCCCAAGCCTGTCAGACACTTGGATATTTGTTTGTTCACTCCCAAAGGATCTCCATCCTTGTTCGCACTTGCTCTTTGCGTGTCTTGCTGAGGCAGCCCTGGATAAGGTAGCAAGCAGTGCTCAATCCCGATCCAGAGTACATACTTTCATTACCTGCAATATCCGTCTTGTGCCTTTTGGGAGGGCCAACCCTGCTCGTATCCCGGTTTCGACCAGTTTCGGGCAAGTGGTGGTGCGAGGGAAGACGGCCAAACTGACCCTTGTCAGTCCACGCTTCCAGTCCAGGGCCCATGACATGGCATTCCATCCAAGTGAACTCCCAGAGTGTTGCCGCCGCAGAATCATCTTATGAATACGAGCTCTCCGGTCTACCCATACATCCATCATACATGCCCTGTCAAACTGTTCCTTCTCGTCCTTCTTCCCCAGACCGACCTAAACCCTGACCTGCTGAAGGGCGAATCCTTCAGTTCCGAGCTGCCTCCAGTCCAAATTCACCTTTGCAGCTGACGCCGCCTTGCGATTCTTTGTCTGCTCAATCGCGAGGTACCTACCTGAGCCTAAGAGCAATTCCTGCCGCCCAACCCTTGCCATCGGCTCTGTCGCCGGTTTGGGGAAATTCTGGAACATCACGGGCTACCCCTGTAACCTCTTCGATATCTTGTACCTGCCTCCGTTCTATGCAACGCACCCTTTTTTACGATCTGTTGCCACGTCTCGTTGTTGCGACCGCGTCTGCCAAAGAAAAACAAACACCAAACGTCTCCCGAGCTACCAGAATCCTCGAAAACGCGATACAAATCCATTGAAAACCGCCTCGTCACTATTGCTCGTCATCGCCGGATAAAAGTAATAAGTAACGATCATCCCGGTCAGCAACATCTAAAACAGCTCCATTTCATCTCGGAGAGACCCAAGAGCTCTGTCCACGAGCCGCTTTCCGTCTCCTCGGGAACACCGCCCACGATATTCCGCCTCCTCCGAAGGACTCCGAGTTGCAACTTGCAACACAGCTTCTGGCAGCTTGAAACGTCTCTATGTCTTTCACCTTGCCTGCACTCAGCTTGCTTCGATACAACACTGGCATCGTTTCTGCAATCACAATATAGGACTCGCACATCGCCAAGCCTACGAGCTCCTTCTGCTCGGGCATCTTTGCCCCGCGTGCGCGCTGGTCGTCCTGGTATCATTTGTAGCAATTGGTCAGGATGGCCCGATTGGGGGCTTCACGGTCGGTCTTCGCGACCTGCTTTACCCTCTTGACATTCTTCGCAACAACTATAGCCACCACCGAGACCATCTACATCACCGGGCAGGACAAAAATGGCGTTTCGCGAGAGCTCGCCGTCAATCGGCGACCAGCCCTTTACACCGGCGATTTTGGCGATTGCCTTGGGGGACAGAGTCTATTCAACATCACCAAATTTGACGCCGCCTACTATGCCGACAACATGACCGTACAATTCCACCTGGATGGGACCACCAATGTCAGGAACGAGTCGCTGATGAGTAGGTGCTGAGCGAACCACCCTTTCGACACAATCGCTAATAGTCTCTAGTGCATATGAATGTCGAAGCTTGTAAGCTGGCTTGGGACGAACGCCTCCCTGGAGTGCAGGATGAGCTGACTTGACACAGACGGCGAGACGAGATTCGAGATGAACTTTAACCCTTGCCAAGTCAACATCGCGAGGTGCGTTTAGGTTCTTGCGCTGTCACGAATGACTCGCTAACTCTGTCCAGTCTGTGCCCTCTCAACGCTAGCGTTCCCATCACCGCCTTCGCAGAGTTTAGACTCACTCCCGCTCAGATCGATGGGATCCCCTCCATTGCCCTCGATATCCCCGACTTTGAAGGTTCAGCTCGGATACAGATATTTGCCAATTCGAGCGAGACACAGATTGGATGCTTCCAGGCCGTCATGAGAAACGGGAACAGCTTTTCCCACCCGGCCGCGATATCCCCAGTTTTAGGCGTTTTCACACTCGCTGCGATTCTGGCCTCCTTTGCGACTTCGGTCTACGGTGTCAGCATCCCTCACATGAGGACCCATTACGCTCACTCATTATCGGTGCTGGTTGTCTGCGAAACCTTCCAGACGGTCTTCTTTTCGGGAGCTTTGTCCGTCGACTGGCCTAGCGTCCTGCCTGCTTGGTGGAGCAACTTCGGATGGGCTGCAGGAATGATTTACAGCAAGCAGATGGTCAACTCGATCGACAGATTTGCGGGAGTGACTGGTAATGCTAGTCAGGTTGGCGGTGCGGGATCAACCGTTATCAACACCGGTGGCGGTTTAGTCCAACAGATCTACGGTCGCTCAATCGATAGCCTCTCAGAGAACCCCATCGAAGCAGCATCTCTGCCAGATCTTGTGCAGCGGGCCACGAGAGAATTCAACGCAAGCAACCCGTACGAGTACTACTGGGCTGGCTCCCCAGTAAGGCCTGGAATGCCCATGCCTGGCAAGTGGCTAGGCTTTGGCGGAGAATTGTCTGCTCTGGGCATACCTGCTGCGGATGCCTTTACTCTGGGTCTCGTGTGGTGGTTGGTGGCCATCGGTTTGGTCACTTTGTCCATTACCCTTTTCAAATTCATCTTGGATGGGTTGGCCAAAGCAAAGCTTGTCAAGGAGGATCGGTTCCTGTACTTCCGCAATCACCTTCCGGGATACTTGGCCGCTGGCACTCTCCGGACACTCCTCATTGCGTTCTTCGCGCTGATGACGCTGGCCATGTTCCAATTCAACATCGAGGCACCGGCTGGCCCGACGGCTATCGCTGCCATCATCTTCATCCTGTTGCTCATTGCCATCGGCGGCATCGTCGCATACGCGTCTTACTTCCGTCTTCGCCTCGGAAAGTTCGAGATGGGTTCCGACACGATCGTTTTTGAGCAGGGAAAGTTATTCAAGTCGGTTCCAGCTGTCGCAGCAACCCGCGCAAGCAACCTGGGGGAGAAAGAGACGACGGCTAAACGCTACGGGTCAATGCCCTTCTTCAAAATTCGATATATCGACGACGACCCCAATCGAACGACTGTTCACAAGGATGAAGCTTACATAAAGCGTTTCGGCTGGCTTGCTGCTCGTTACCGCCGGACAAGATGGTGGTTCTTCACCTGCTGGCTCAGCTACCAGTTCATTCGGGCCTGCTTTGTCGGAGGTGGAGCCCGAAACCCCCTCGCCCAGGTGTTTGGGCTCTTCATACTCGAAATCATTGCCTTCCTCGTGTTCATTAAACTGAACCCGTTTGAGGGGCAACGAAACAACTCCCTGGGTATCTGGATGCTCGGCATCGCCAAAGTTGCTACTGCCGGGTTTTCCATTGCCTTCTTACCGGCCTTTGCCATAGGCCGCATCCTCTCGACTGTGTTCGGTATCATTATCATCGTAGTCCAGGGCTTTCTCGTCGTTGCAGTCCTTGTTTTGATCGTGCTTGGTGTCATCTCGTCATGGATGTCTCTCAACCGAAACCGCGAGGAGTTCCCCGAGAAGCTGGACGGCATACGCATCAAATACTACGAACATATGGAGGCTAAGGCGGCAGACTTGCCGCCGCCCCCTAAACCCGACCCTAACTTGTTACCTCAGGAACCTCCTCAGCCATATTTCATTGTCAACAACGTCCGCCGAGCCCGCAAGATTGAGGACGAAGAGCTTGGCGAAGAGCACAACGAAGACGAAGTCGGAGACATCATCCGCCCTGCGAACGCATCGGTTGTCCAGTTTGCCCCAGGCACGCGGACCAGAAGCCGAGCCAATAGTGCCAGCTCGCGTCACTCAGTGGGCAGTTTGCCGCGTCGTGCGAGAGCACATCGCGCCTCGTGGAGTTCCGCTGACTTGGCCGAGTGGGATAACCAGACGAGCCAAATGGAACGATCCAATTCGGTACTCGCGCAGCGCAGCAGAAGTGGTTCATTCCGACAAATCTCCCATTCCGAATCGCAGCCAGACCTGGGTCGTTCTAACAAAAAGCCATTGCCTGGGAGGTCAGCGTCAACGAACGAGCTGCGCCGCATCATGACCCCTACGGAAGAGGTCCCGGAGGAGCAAATCATGACGCCGGGCGCCATGGTCGGTGATGAGAAGAAGGTCGACGAGACCGGCATCTCTCCGATTCACGAGAGTGACGAAGAAAGGTTTTTCGAGACGAAGGAGAATGTCTCACCCATCGGAGAGAAGGAACAGAAGTCTTGAAAAATGACGTCCGAATGGGCAAAACACGGCGCGACACAGCCATTTAAATACATTGAGCATAACCCGCAAGCGAGCGACATGGTTGTCCGCACGCCTTGACGGCATTTATTTCATACTACTGCATAGCATTGCATAGACGGTCCATTTGACCATAACGAAGCTGCACGAGGAACGAATTATGAGGCGTTGGGTGGAGAAACTCTGTTTAGAGAACAACATTTTGTAATGGCACCAATGTGAGGGGTGGGCTTCTGATTGCTGCCACACTGCATCGTGCACATATTTGGTGGCCCTTGAATAAGGCGCCGGGTACATGGATACATTTGCAGATACATGGGCCCTGCTAATACCCTCAGATAGAGCCTAACTGCTTAGAAATGAATAATCAGTAAGAAATAGAAAATCAGTATGAAAATGACGTGCAACGAAGTCCAGGTGGCTTACAAATTGTGCCCCCTCCCTGAGTTCAGAAACGCTTAAAAGTATGTTTTCATCTACCGAAAAAAAAATGTCCTAGTTCCCCTATATGGCTTTTGTGACTTTCCGTAAATGCACCTTTTCCCATGCACCCTGACACCCAGATGTGTATCTAACCCAGAATTCGTTGGGTCACGCCTACGCGAAGCCCTTGAGAACAGCAGCCTCAGCGTTGAGGATGGACGACCCGGCAGCACCGATGACGGTATTGTGGCTGAGCGCGACGAACTTGATGTCAAAGATGCCGCTCTCGTCCTCCCTCACACGGCCGACGCTGACGGTGTAACCGCGGCCGAGCTCGCGGTCCAGACGCGGCTGGGGACGGTCGGGCTCGTCGAAGACGATGATGGGGTTCTCGGGCGCGGAAGGGCACCCCAGGCGCTGGGCGTCGCTGACGTAGTCGCGGAGGGCCTTCTTGACCTCGTTGGCGGACGGCGCGGGGCGGCGGGCGAAGCGCAGCGAGACGCAGGCGGTGTGACCGTCGAGGACGGGGACGCGGTTGCAGGCGGCGCTGACCTTGAGGCCCTTCTGGTCCTCGAAGGCGGCGAGGTCCGGGGTGATGGAGCCGAGGATCTTCTGGGCCTCGGTCTCTAGCTTGTCCTCTTCGCCCGAGATGAAGGGGACGACGTTGTCGATCATGTCCATGGAGGAGACGCCCGGGTAGCCGGCGCCGGAGACGGCCTGCATGGTGACGACGGAGACGGCGTCGACGGGGCCGAAGACGGCCTGCAGGGCGGCGAAGGGGATGACGAGGCCGATGACGGCGCAGTTGGAGTTGCAGACCAGGAAGCCCTTCTCGAGGGAGTGGTGCTTGCGCTGGTGCGGGATCAGGTCGAGGTGGGGTAGGTTGACGGTGGGAACGACGAGGGGGACGAGGGGGTCGCGGCGGTAGTTCTTTGCGTTGGAGAAGACGGCGAGGTTGGCCTTGAGGAATTCCATTTCTGGGAAGCCGGAGGAGGGATCATCAGCTTCCATGAATGCTCAAACTCTCCAGGTGTGGGCGCGCATCGCAGGATGATGAACGACGCCTGAGGGGGGCGGACGGGGATAGATAGAAACGAACCAATGTCGCCGGCTACGTCAGAGTCCAAACCGGAAAAAACAATGTCGCAGTCCTTGAACTCGGAGGCCTTGCACTCGCGGACGACGAGTTCGCCGAAGGGGCCCATGGGGGACGCCTGCTTCCAGCGGACCGCATCGCGGTATTTCTTCCCTGCGGAGCGGGACGAGGCGCCGACGGCGACGAGCTGGAGGTAGGGGTGCTGAGAGAGGAGCAGGATGAACCGTTGGCCGACGGAGCCGGTGCAGCCGAGGACACCTGCCGGGTTTTTCTTCTTGTCAGTTCATGATGCGCGAGTCGTCGCCGGTTTTTTTCTCCCCCTTCCCGCCTTGTTTGGCGTTCAGGTTTCCGGTGACGGAGAGAGACGAGAATGGCGGGGGAGGGGCAAGTTTGCTGATTGCGATAAGCGGATGAATGACTACGTACCGCACTTCTTGACGGGGAATTCGCCCATTGTGGATTGTGCTTGTTGTCGAGGGGTATCGGTTGGGAAGGGGGTATCAATTGGCAAATATCAACCGGGCGGGAGGCGCTGGGAGTTTGATATAAGAGAAAGAAAATAGATGGCGGCGATGTGAGTCAAGGACGAAGTGGCATGTCGCTCCCGCGCCCTGGCCCGATAATTTTTGGGGGGGGAGAGAGGAGCGACGTCGGGAGCACCCCGCCATGCCCCGCCATCGGAGCTCATACTGTAGAAGCCGGGTCCTTCTGCGGGCAGGGGTTGGGCTTTGTTTGGTGCAGCAAGGTACGTAGATTGCATGGGCGGTTTTGACTGCCCTGGGAAATTTCACTGAACAACATCACTCTTCAGAGACCGGTCGGGATCTGATTTCGGTTAATGCCGCTGCCCGGCGATTGGGAGGCTAGAGCAGACGTCGATTGGTCTAGATTCTGTTGCTATCGATCGCTGTCGCTTGCAAAGTTACTTCTGACCCAACGAACTAGTCGGCTCCGGTGTGATCGTAAGCATGCATCAGCGGCGAATTCAAAGATTTGCCTCACCGTGGAGTTTTTGGATATTGTTTGCTAGCTTCATCTTGTCATTGAGACGTTCAAGACGAGCGCATATCAGACTTTCTGCGTCTCCGTCCCTGTCTCCGTCTCCTCCCTGCCCTCAAGGCTCCTATCCTGCAACTTCTTTGCAACATCATGGCTAAGAAACTTCTCCATGTTCGGCACCAGGAACGAACTCAACAGCAGAATCGCCGAAAAGGGTATCGTCGTGTAAAACACGATCTTGAACGAGCTCGCGTAAGCAGTCTTCAGCGCACTTCCTACCGCCGCAACAATGTCTGCGTTTATCCCAGGGACCGTCGAAAAGTCGCCTGCTGTAATGGCGGCGAACAGAGCTTCGACCGAGGACGCCGGTAGACCTGCCTCAGTTGCAGCTGGGGCAATGTACTTGGGCATGTTCTTGTTCAATTCGTTCGGCAGGATAGACGTGTAAAGAGCTTGCGCGACAGCGCCCCCGAGACCACGAACTGAGCCCAGAACGCCGGTCGCGAGACCAATGTCTTGTGCTTCCCAGACAAGCGTGACGCCAGGGAAGGAAATATTGTCGACAAAGCCAACGACTGAGACATGTCAGCGTGAGGGACCCAAAGCTACAGCATATGACGACTCGAACGTACAGGTACAAACCAGAGTCCCCAGCGCAATGGGCGCAGCCCATCGATCGGGGGATATTGTTGTCAACGATGTCATGAACGCGAAAGCGAGGGCCGAGGTTACGACGCACTGCCATTTGACCTTGGGGACGTATGATATGCTGAAGCCTGCGATGGTCTGGCCGAGAAGAATGCCGCCACCGATGACAGAGCTTTTGCCAGCCTATCTCCATAGAGTCGGTGGTGTATATGGTCTGGATGATGGTCGGCCAAAGGACAGTGAGAGAGTAGTATACCATGGCCCCGACGGTTGCGATTGCAATGATTGCGACAAAGCCGATGTTCCTGAACATTCTCGGGGGCATCAGCGGTTGGACCTTACAGAAGAAACCCTCTGGAAACAGTCAGCGTAGATGTTCTGGCAGAGATCCATGTGTCTGCTCACCGTAGACAGCAAATGCTGCGAGTGTTGCGAGGCCGATAAGCAGAGTGCAGAGAACCTCCGCACTTGCCCAGGGATATGCAGATCCTCCCCATGAGAGTCCAATGAGGAATAGGACACAGCCTACCACGTAGAGAAAAATGCCGGCAAAGTCCAAATCCTTCGTCGTTTGCAGCCTGTTCTTTCCGTGTACGTGAAGCTGATCGTAGGATGGCGGGTGATAGAAGAACCAATAAAGGACCAGGGAGAGCAGGCCGAGGATGTCTCCGAGGTAGTAGCTCCATCGCCACTTGGAGACTGTTGTGTCGAAGAAGGATCGAGCAATTACGGGACCGAAGACTGCGAACGGGAGGGAAGAGAGGAAAACTAAGGTGACGATAGGTCCTCTCCACTTATTCGGCACGAGCTCGCCCATTATAATACCAAAGATAACTGCCCTGCTGCCGCAATACCGTTGCAGACATTGGCGGCGATGACCATTTCCATATGCGAGCCATGAAATGTCTCAGAATCAAACATCGTGATGTTTTGTCAGGAACACGAAGCACTCGACGAAGACCATGGAGAACGGCCCTTCCCACGAGTTGTCTCAAAGCTGAATATGTGATGCTCATCTGGATATCTCGGAGAATATGACACCCGTGATTTCCGACCGACGAGAAACAATATAGCTCGCGTTTTGTAACGACTGATTAGACTACGCATCGGACGATCACATGGTGGAAGCCCATCTTTCTCACACGTTCCTATTTGTTATATGTCCCATCGAGAAATCCTGCAGTCCAGTTTATGTAGAGCAATACTAATTACCTCATAGAAGGATAGAGTGGTGAGATACATTGTACTGAAGTAAACTTACAATGCTCAAGGTGTCTACTTAGGGACCTTCTCTTCGCAGTTCGTTCACCCAGTTCTTCCTCTCGATACGTATGCCCAGTATAGGTACTTTAACCTATACTGTTTTCTCAGCGGAAATAATGTATAGCATAATAGTATGCAGTTATCGACATTGGGCCCAAACCAGCCCTACTATGGTACAATAAGGTAGGGTGCATACAAGACGAAAAGATTATGGACAAGGGGGTGGACAAAGTTTGATCTTTATCCTTTCTCCCCCTTGTCCAAATTCGCAGGGCTATGCTATCTTCCTGTGGCTGTCAGTTTCTTTGCTCTCTGCAGCTCCAGTTTCAATTAGGCAAGTCTTGCATCATTGTAGCTACTCCGATCTCACAAAATGGCCACCCCAATATGTGTGCATTTTGCACACTTATCCACGTGTTTTGTTCCAAAACCTCAATTTGGCTTTGAATAAAAGAGATACCCATTGAAGGCCTAATGCGCAAAGAAGGAACTGAAGCCAGCCATACGGCCGTTTTTCGAACACAGCTGGGTAGTTGACCCGGTTCCGTGAGCTGTTTCACATCCGGCCCCGGAGGTGGAGCCGGCCTCTTTGACGACTGCCGCGCCGGAGGCCCCCACAAAAGACCGAGGTGTGCCGACTACCATCACTTCCTCAAGGAACCAAGAGCAAGCGTTTCTTTCTCCTCTCAAATGATCAGCCGTCAAGTTCCAACAATTACTCTGTTCCTTCTGTCTTCATAAGTAGCCTCTATCCAGGTGGGGCTACCAGATCCCTTCCCTGTACTCAGCTTGAGGCATTCTAGTAGCCAGAGCTATGATGGGCACCTTCGAGGATGAGCTGGTGCCTTTCTTTTATCTCAAAGTGATTGCTTTTATTGGTTAACTGTAATAATGAGGAGCACTCAGCTAAGGGCAAGCAAGCGCTGTTGAGCGTTCTTTAATTGCACTCACTTGCAACTATTGAAGCTGAAGCCTTTGAGTGCTGTCGCCCTTCTTGTAGCTCTTGTGATTGACCTTGAGGAGCAGTCAGACTTGAAGGCACTGCTGCTCCTGCTCCTGTGCTGCACTTGCATTCTTTCATTCAAGTGCCAGAGGGCTAATACCAACAAGCACCCGCATCTTTTTGGTTGGATTTATTGTGAACATTGTGACTGCACTGACTTCTCTGCTCCTCTTTGCAATCAAGTACCCATTGCGAGCTGGATGCCATTAGTGAATCCACCCTTCTTGGTTGTGATACATGGAGCTGATGGCTGCATATGCTCTCCTCTGATTCTGCCATTTTCAGTGATGGAGCCATCGGGGCGCAAGGCGAGTGCTGCTCCTGGCCTGCACTCACCATCACCTTATGTAACTCAACTTTGATGAAGCGGGTGCCCCTGGATGCTCTCGCCCTCAATACCTTACTGCTATTGTGAGGTGGGTGCTCCTGGGTGCTCTCGCCCTTGAAGTTGCAGTTCACAAAGCGGGTACCCCTGAGTGCCCTCGCCCTCGCCCTTGAAGTAGTTGTGTTCCATAAAGCGGATACCCCTGAGTGATCACTCCCTTCTTGCAACTATCGTGAGCGCCGAGAGCACCTAGGCCTCAAACCCCCAGCCCTAGCCCACGTCGATTCAAAATTAATTATTTCTTCCCACCCTGGCCCTCTCTTCCAAAGTAAACAATACATCCTCTTGTTGGTTTACCTCCCCCCCCTCTCCAACCCAACTTCTACCCCTCCACCCTCTCCAACCCAACCCATCCATCACCTTCTCACCATCCCACACCCTTCTCTACTTTTCATCATCAATACTCCATCTCCATCGCCTCGTTCATCGAGTCCTCCACATCCTTACCTGTATCTTCACGAACGATCCAAGAATCCCTTGGTCATCATGTCCTCGTCGACTGAGAAGGAGATGCTCCTCGAGCGCCTCCAGAAGATGTCGCTCGATCATGAGCGCGAGCAGGCCTTCAAGGCCGGCTCTTCCAGCTCTCAGACCACGGGATCCAAGTACGAGGGTAAGAACGCGCTATTTGCTTCTAGCAAGTCGCCCGACTTTTCGTCCAACTCCTCCGAGGATCGCGACCCCGAGCGCGGTGGTGGTAAGTCGTCATCTCCCTTTTTTTCTTTTTTTTTTCCCTCTGTTCGCGTCGATGACGCATTTTGCCTTCTCAGGTCGTATGGTATCGCTGGCGATATTATTGTCTGCGACGCGCTGCCAGGATCCTGCTGACTCTCGACTCAGGTGTTCGCCTGGACGTCTCTTCTCTCAGAGGCAGCCCTAGGTAAGAATGACACGACTTGGATGACCTCATTGCAAGCTAACCATCCGCAGCAGCTTCGCTCGTCGTTCCGAGGCTTTTGGCAAGTCTCTTCGTCCGACTATGTCGGCCACGGCCACAGTGTAAGCACATTCATTGCTGTTCAGCAGCTCCAGCAACAGCTAACTTGTTTTCAGCGGCGCCCAGAAGGCCCCGGCCCAGGATGACGACGATGTCTTCCAGGACTCATCCGCCAACAATGAGAAGGCTGTGATCGGTTCTTCGTCTCCCTACAAGCTTAACCAGAGCCACATCCAGCAGGTTGATGTGAAGGGCAGAGACCGCACCTTTCGCAACTACGTCCAGCACTCTCCTACCAAGGAGCGCTCTTACAACAAGAATGCCAGTGCTGACCCTCAGATCAACTGGCCTACTACCGCTTGCATCTTCGTTGCGAAGTACGTCTTCTGTTCCGATCTTCAAGAATTATTTGCTGACTTTCTGCTAGCCTTCCCGATGATGCGAAAGACTGGGCCCTTGAGGCTGCTGTCATCAAGGAGTTCGACCGCTATGGCGTTGTCTTCGTCAAGATTCGTCGCGACGGGGAGAACATGCCATTCGCCTTCGTCCAGTTCACCGTAAGAATCTCTTGCTTTGGGAATTCGGTTTAGTCTTGCTAACCTCTGTATAGACTGATGCCCTTGCCGAGGAGGCTCGGGTCAACGGCAGAGGCAACATGATCCTTGGACGCCCGTGCCGCACCGAGACCGTTCGTGCCAACCGTATGCTCTCGCTCTTCATGGTATCGTTTCCCATGCTGACTTCAAGACAGGCACCTACATTGTCTACCGCAAGAACAAGACTTCCATCACCATGGAAGAGGCCAATGAGCTCATGGCTCCCTTTGGCAACATCGAGACCCTTCGTTTCGTCAATGACAACATCCGCGACCAGCTCAGTCTGCCTACCACCATTCGCGTCCAGTTCGAGGAGTTCGACCCTACTCAGCAGGTTCTTCGGGCTTTCCGTCAGAACAAGTCTTACCACGTCGAGGCTTTTGACTTCAAGAAGGCCATGAACGCCAGAGCTCGCCAGCCTGATCGTCAGTTCCTCGACAACTACGATCGTGATCGCCGCTCCATCTTCATCGGAGACCTGCCTCTTGACATGTCTGAGAACGACATCCGCATCCTCATGGAGGACGTTGGTTCTGTTGTCTCAGTCCAGATCAAGCGCCTGGAGTATCATCGTGGTAAGTCGACGACCTTCATCCATACGCAACACAGACTGACACATGCGCAGAGGGTCCCAAGCTCATCGCTTTTGTCGAGTTCACCAACTCGAGCGTTCCTCCCATGGCCATTGAGCGCTACGTAAGTTTCTTTCCGGCGAGCTTGACCAACACAGATGACTGACATACCTGGTAGCACAACAACTGCATCGGCGGTTCTATCATTCGTGTCGAGCGTCGTACTGACAAGCGCCGCGGCGGCAACTTCACGCCTTCCAGATTCCAGGGCAATGCGTACAACTCTCGCGGCGGCACCAACATGGGTGGCAGAGCTCCCTCTACTCCCGCCCGTGAGCGTGGCCCTCTCGCCATCGAGGCTGGCCCTGCAGACTACGTCGAGTCGCCTGTCCGTCAGACTCCTCTGCGCAACGAGATGGGCGCCGCCGTCTCTCAGAACCAGAACGGCATGCAGCACAACATCGGTCAGGTCTCCCAGAACCCCGGCATGCAGATGCAGCAGCAGACCATGCCCATGCAGATGTCCATGCCTGCTCCTGTTCCTGCTTACGGTCAGGCCAACCCTCAGATGGGTCCCCAGGTTCATCCCCAGATCCCCTTCCAGGGACCTATGCAGATGCCTATGCCTGCTCCCAACATGGGTCCTCTTCCCATGGGCCCTCCCCATCCTCCTCAGATGGGCACTCCCATGGGTCAGTCCTACAGCCCCTTCGTCGGCACTCCCTTCTCTCAGGGTCCCTTCTCCCAGGGTCCTTACTCCCAGGGCGGCGGCTCTCAGTACGGCGGCTACATGACTCCTCAGGCCTCTCCTGGCGGTGGCTTCTGGGGCTACGGCCACGGCGGCACTCCCCTCTGGACTCCTTTTCCAATGGATCCCGGTGCCTTCATGGCATACACTTCTCCTGCGCCCGCTCCTACCTCCACCGGAGGTAACCCTGCTCCGACCATGGTCGAGGGCGGTCAGGTCACTCAGTCCGAGCCTGTGATGGGCGAGACTTCCTCTGCCACCCAAGGCCAGGAGATCTGAAGCACTCCTCGAGTTCAAATCTTGCCGTTCGATCAAATCGGCTTGATCCACTCAGCTCGACACACTTCCGCTGGAAACGCTGAATCCTACCCAATCCGCTCAATCATTATCATCTTTCTTTCTTCTCGTGTTTTACGACTCAAAATTGGTTCACAGATTTGGTTTGGTTGTTGATAATGGGTGGTCTTTTCTTGTGACAGGAAGTCATGGGACAGAGACCAAGGTTCGGAAATGGAATGGAAATAGAAGAAACAAAAATGGAGTCATAGATACTTGGTTTGTGCCACGGACACTTTTGTCTACTCTCGAGGTCGCATCACTATCGTAGATAGCGAGCAATACAGTGTTGAGTAGACCGACATCAGCTCGTGCCCACAGATTTCTCGGTGTTTCTGAGCCTCTCATAATCGTTGAAAAGTCCATGCTTGCCACAGTGACAGCGAGTGTGTCGGCTCGAATTGATCCAAAGAGTGCTGGACTATTCCTGACTGACTACGACTGAAGCCCGAGAGAATTGACCTGCCGCAGCTTCAGACCTTCAAGAGGATTGCGTAGATTGCGGACATGTGAATCTTCAGTATATTAAAAAGCATGTCAAAGAGGACCACCAAGGAGTAAGTTTCGACGAGTAATTTCACTGACACTTTTTAACGGCTGCCGGTTTCTACGCCAGCTTAAAACGCCCTCGTCGTCAGGGAGGACGGGACGGGACGGGACGGGATGGACGATGCGGAATCGGCCTATTTTTATCCCGAATAAAGGCTCCCAGTTCAATGTACCTGTGTACACCTTCGATGCTCCGAGGTCGAAAGTAGCTCAAGGTATTCGGAATCCATGGGGGAGCCGGAAAGAAAATACCAGTAAATATCCAGCTTTTGGACGGAAACGATTGCGCTACGACGAGTCTGAGGACCGGGATACTGACAAGCTCCACAAAACGTGGTCCACACGGGCGGAAGCGCATCGCGCACGTCAGAGGGCGGCGGACCAAGAAAAAAGACGACATATACAACCTGACCGTCAACGTTGTCGGCCGAAAGTGGAAAAGATGCGGGCAACACCAAGTCTCATGAGCAAAGGCTTCTGGGCCCGCAGTTTGGAACATTTCCAGCGCAGCGCAAGCATCGGTGAGTTCTCACATCTCCTTCCACGCCCGCCCGCCCGTCTAGCTTCCTCCGCTGACTGATCCGTCGCAGCTTTCAAAGCCGAAGCAGTAACAGGCGCCCAAGGCCCTTTCATGCTCCAAGACTTCCGAACTCCCGGCTCGACCGAAGGTTGCAAACTCCTCTCCGACCGAGAAATCGGCGGTTTCTCCCACGTCGCCCTCGACTGGGTCGCTTCCACATCCCCCGCGTCCTCGACAACAGCCTCAGAAACCACGCCGACGAGCCTAGGCTACGCCCGCTTCCACGGCTCGATATCGACCGACCTCCCGAAAGACGACCCCAAGATCCAGCGCACAGGTTTCGCGGCGTGGAGGACACCAGACCAGAAGCCGACGGTGTTTGGCAAGTCGGTATGGGACATCGACCCTTACGTGTACCTCGCGATGCGCGTCAAGAGCGACGGGCGGAGCTACTTGATCAACCTTCAGACGGAGTCCGTTGTGCCGACAGATCTACATCAGCATAGGCTATTTGCGAAGAGGCCAGGCGAGTGGGAGACGGTGTTTGTCAAGTGGAACGACTTCGTGAGGACGAACCACGGATTCGTGGTGGAGCCGCAGACGGAGATGCTGAGGTCGAAGGTCAGGACTCTGGGCGTTGGACTGACGGATCGTAAACCGGGGCCGTTTGAGCTGTGCATCGAGAGGGTCTGGGCTACGAATGATGTCGAGGAGGTGGAGGCTGCGGAGCCTGCTGCCGATGCAGCTGCTACGAAGAAGTCGAGGCAAGCAAAAGAGAGCGAGTTGAGGAATAAGCAAGGCCAGAGCATTAGGTGGTCAAGCCAGTGAAGATCTGAGAAACCAATTGGGCTACGAGACGCATGCTACGGATCTGGGATGGACAACTGGCGCAGCGAAATCCAAGATGGACTGCACTTCGGGACACCGCTGCCCGAGGGCTCCGCGCGAAGATTTGGCTTTTTTTTTAGGGCCAGGCGTAATGAAGATCTCTGTAGGAATAATGTAAAATACCTCACGCGCAAAATGCGCGCTGCATTGCTGGCCTGAGACAGATGCCCCTTTGCAGGTCAAATCACCTTGGGGCCGGCACAGATGAAGGAAAGGGCCTCATTCTTCTCACATGATACTTCTCAATAGACTCACCTCAGAGTCTACAAGCTGTCTTCTGGGCCGGATTCACTAAATTTCTCTGCCTCTTTTCTTTCGTGATCGATAAAGACGATGATTTCGGTCGAGGATGCTCTCTCACAGTGATGGCCAATCAGAAGCTCGCAGTTTGTTTGGTGGGGGCCCCAACATCACACTGGGATTCACTGACAACGCCGTCTGTCGATGTATGTTCACTGAGGACAGAGACTGGGGTAATTTGGTCTCTCTTCCGTTGACGAAAAGGTCCACCAAAAGGGCAATTCGTCGGATCTTGCGTGTATAGGACCTTACCCCTCGGTCGCAAGCAGCTGCTACGTTTGGCGCGGAAGCAGCGCGCTTCGCAGCTTCGCCCGCCTGGAACGTCCGAAAACGATGATTGATCGCGCCTCTTTCAACTCCCCGCGCAACTTCGGATGAACCAATCTTTGAAAACACGCTGCTCATCCCGATACAAAAGCCCCAAAACGAAGGACCGCGTCAGGCGGCGCATTCCATCCTGATGGCGCGGTATCTCACGCCTGCCAAGATCGGCCTTCTCGCCCTGGTTGAGCTCTACACTGACGAACACGTCCCCTCCACGGCAATTATCCCGGTGCTGTCCTTCATCACATCCCATCTCTTCGATCCAGACCCCCAGAGCATCAAAGCGAATGCCAGCAGGGACACCCGCTGGAAGAAAGCCGAGAGCACAGTCAGCCTTGTCATAAGCATCAAGGACTTTGAAAAGCTGCTCAGCGCTCACTCAGTTGTCATTGGTCTACCCGGAAGGAAGCTGTGGGACACTTTTCTGACAAAACTATGGAGCATCAACTCACTCGACCTACTGCACGAGTTTTTCGGCAGGCAGTCGAAGTGCCTGGCCAAGACGAAGGAGGAGCTGCGAAGGCTTGGGATCGAGAACGACGCGGCAGCGGCAGCGGCGCAGCAGCAGCAGACGGGAATCACCCTGTCGCGGAACTCACCTCTGGGAACCTTTGTGAGAAGATGCCAGCTGGAGTTCTCTAGACTGCAGTTCCACGACGCGACCCAGCTCTGGACGAACTTTGTTCAGTATCGCCAGCCTACGGCAGGATACCTTCGGCGGAGGAATCCTTCATTCGGACGGCTTAGCTTCGATAACGTTCTCCTGATGGGAAACCAGGCGGACTGGGACCCTGAGGGTGTGGCGGCGTTGACTTCTGTCGTCTACGGGGACATGGTTTCAACCGGCACGCCCTCCGCCGTACCCGTCAGCACGGATGATATTGAACTCTTGCTCGAGTTCCAAATCGAGCAGATGCAGAGTAAGCCATTGTCCCCCAGAAAAACACAAAGCTTGGAGCTGACCAGCGCAGAATACGGTAGTCGGATACCATTAGAGTTACGGAACCAATTCCAGGATCTACTCGGCGACAGCTTCATTGTGCCAAGCTTGAGACATTACCTGAGGTATCTCGCATCTGCCAGATTCCTTTGTTACCATTGCTGACTCTCTGCAGCTTCCTGGATGCTTGGAGGTCTGGTGACTATCCTACATCATTCGACTTTCTTCACCGATATTTTGACTACACAATGCAGAACCGAGATAAGTTGTTTTACCAGTACGCCCTGATGAACCTTGCTGTTCTACAAGCAGACTTTGGCTGTTATAGGGAGGCGGTCACCGCCATGCTCGAGACCGTTTCCACGGCCCGTGAGAATCGAGATATGACCTGCTTGAACTTCGCTCTCAGTTGGCTCTTCCATTTCGGCAGGGCACACCCCGATCTCGTCAGAGATTTGGAAGCAGACAGTCTTTTGGGTACAGCGAAGGAGAGTCTAGCATACCTCCGAGTCAAAGCAAAGGAGACGGGAATGTGGACGTTGTGGGCTTCGGTGCTACTCAGCGAGGCGAAACTTGGCCTCGCGAATGGAGAGAGCGTAGCCACGTCTGTCGAGCTGATGGTCCGGAGCTCACATCTTATTGTGGAGCGGAACATGAAGAACATGTTTGGAGCGCAGCTTTCGATTCTCATCGCATTGTGGGACAGGCTCGGCCTTTCGCAGCTTTCGAACATGGATTGCGAAATATTTCTTCGCTGCCACGCAAGACATTCCATTTTCGATGACGAGCTGAAGGTCACCTCTCGCGTGGCACAAAATCTCGCAGCAAAGGGCAAGTTCAACCAAGCACTACAAAAGATGGAGGCTCTGGACGAGAATGCGCTGCGGTCTTGGAAGCCGAGTCAATTTTGGTTCAAGTACCGCGGAATTATCAAACTGAGAAAAGACCTGCACCACAACAACTTGGATGGCGCAGAACAGATCCTCTCCCAGCTTCTTCAGTCGAAGAAGGACGATCTCGAGCCGGACATGGCGTACGTCGTCGACTTCCTATACGTTGACTATCTGATCCGAAGAGGTGATTTGTCGAAAGCTTTCAGCAAAGTCGAAGACATGCTCGCTGCAGTTAGAGACGATAAGAAGGACATCTCCTTGCGCGTGAGGCTTATGCTGGCCAAAGTCCATCTCTACGACAAGTGTGGTCGACCTCAGCGAGGATTTACCATCGCCATGCGGGCCGCCAGCATCGCTTGGAGGGCAAGGCTTGTGTCCTGTCTCTGGCAAGCCATCGGCGCTATCGCCAATATATTGACATCCTTGGACGAGTTTGAGGCTTCAATACAACTACTCACCGCTGTCCTCCCGCGTAGCCTGGAGTGCGATTCTGCAGCACTAGTCGGCCAGCTATACTCGTTCCTCGCTGACGCGAACATGGGCATGGCGGGGAAGATGGCGCCGCAGTCAAGCAAGCGGAGGGAGTATCTTACGCGGGCGACTGACGCCGTCCAGAAGGCTTTTGATCATTATTCGAGCCTTGAGGATATAACGCGACAGTGTGAAATGATGGCTAAGAAAGCAACCATCATGAAGGTTGCAGGGGACAAGATTCTGGCAGCAGACTACGCGGCCGCTTATGTAGCTTTACGAAAGAGCGCGGCTGCCCTCGCAATATGAATGACTTTGAGACTGGGAAAGGAGTCGTTCATTTGTACAAGGTGAAGCATGGATCACAGGGGAGACGTCTTTTTAAAAAGCCGCGTCTCTCTCCAATTGTGACATAGGGAAAATACACAGGATAGTCTACTCCTCAACAAGCGCGTCCCGAGTCTATGGATCGCTCCTTCACCGATGCAAGTTCACGCATTCTGCTTCATCGACTCCGGTAATTTAGGCCTTGTCCTTGTTGTGGTAGTTGACTTTGTCGTTCCAGCTATTTGCGCTTGTTAGCCATTCCGTCAATTCCGAAAGCAGGCAATTTGACCGTGAGGATCCCTCCTTCAGCAGCTCCCCTCAAGTCGACGGAAATATACGTACAACAGGGTCTTGTCACCGTCGCCCCACTGGTAGTTCTTGGTGCGGATGTTCTGGTAGGAGTACTCGGTGCGCTCCTCCAGAGGGGGCATGTGGCTCCAGTGCTCCCAGTGCTCGTTCCAGAGGACGTAGGCGTTGGCGGTGGCCAGGACGATGGCGGGGATGCAGGCGCTGTTCAGAAACCGTCAGCTTCGGTTGTCCGTCATGATTCATCTTTTTTCCCCCCCTCAATCCCCGATTCGCAAATCCCGCGTCCTTTCCCGTCCGAGAATCTCGCTGAGGGGGTTGCGCCCAGTCTTTGTCCACAACCAATTCCATGCACATAGTGCTGTCCTCAATACCTGGGATAAGGTGCGCGGATTGGGAGGTAATTCGGGGCGGGGGTGTTTTTCTGTTGTTATCAGGGTGATGGTCATACTAGATGGAGATCTTGCGCCACAGCTCTGCTCAATCAGTCAGCCTTCTCACGTCCCTCAGTTGGACCTCCGAACGCCGTTGAGTCCCCGATTCGGTGGTCCCCTCGCCGATGTTATGTGGGATAGAGAGAGAGGAGGGAAGACGAACCAGTGGTGCCGGCGGCGTGGTGCTTGGCAGCCTCGCGCTCCCTGATGAAGGCGTTGTTGGAGGTGCTGGCGAAGCGGCGCTGGAAGGTGGAGCGGCCGGCGCTGCGCGCGGCGGCGGAGAATAGTCTGGCGCTCATGATGTTTTGTCGGAGTGTTGGAGGGGAGAGTGTGCGTGTTGGTCTTTCCGTTCGGGGGCCCGGGGTGGAATTCTGGAGGTTGTAGTCGGTGATCAGGTAATTTGGATATGGAGCTGGAAGAAGCTCGGCTAACGGGAACGACCCGGACTTTCGGCCTGGATTGTTAGGCTGCAAGTCAGAGCACTATTCTTGGCGATGACTAAATGATGTCAGGCCATTTGCGGAGGAAGCCGGAGGGTTTCTCGGGTCGACCGCGCCTCAGTGGCTTTGGAATCGCATCTTTAGCTCAATCAAAAGGGAATGGAAACAGAAAATTCCAACACCTATTGAAAATCGAAGGAAATCATAGCACAATTAAGATAAATCAATTCAAGGAGCTTTCGTGCAATCTACCCACGGCCATTCAAGAAGCCAGCGTCGTACTGAGTCACGTGATCTCGCGGTCGAGCTCGTGTACTGGCGTCGGCGATGACGGCAGCTGGCGTCGCGCGAGCACCACGGGCGTGTAAGCGTTCGACGGCGATATCCCTCCATCGAGTTGTCCGGATTTCATTTTCAGCTGTCATTTGCGGCCGGCGATCCGAGTTTCAAGCGATCTCGTGAATAACAGCTCAGGCAGTTGCAGCGCGCTGTTCCTGCGTCGGTTTCTAGTATTCCCCCTGGCTTTCAACGACGTCATTTGCTTCTTTGGGCGTTCATTCGGACACGGCGACATTTGAGATACCCATTGAATTTGAAATACTTGACCTCGGCGTGACACGGAACCTCACGATCCGTCCATATCCGCCAAGATGGGTTTGCGCATAGTGACATGGAATGGTAAGCAGATACGAGTTCCTATCAGACAAAAACCCTAACTAACGCAACCTCAGTCAACGGCATCAGGTTAGCTTCCTTTCATATGAGGATGTATCAAAAGCCTAACATGCCAGAAATCCATTCGGATATCAGCCATGGCGGGAGAAGCGAACATTCGAAGTCCGTCACATCCCCAGCTCAAGACTATACCCCTGCTGACCGGAATCAGGCAATGTTCAACATTCTCGGTGCAGACATTGTAATCATGCAAGAAACCAAAATCCAACGAAAAGATCTCCGCGACGACATGGTTCTCGTCCCCGGCTGGGACGTCTTCTTCAGTCTACCCAAACACAAAAAAGGCACTCAACCCCGCACCGCTTCATCTCACCAACTCACATCACCGTCTCTAACTCCACGGATTAGGATACTCCGGCGTAGCAATCTACACCCGCACCGAGAAATGCTGTCCCATCCGCGCAGAAGAAGGCGTCACAGGCATCCTCACCCCGCCAAACTCAGCCACCAGCTTCCGCGACCTACCCACAGACCAGCACATCGGCGGGTACCCTCGCGCGAGCCAGCTCGCCGGCGAGGTCGACGAGGCGACGCTCGACTCCGAAGGCCGCTGCGTGGTCCTCGAGTTCCCGGCCTTTGTGCTGATCGGCACCTACAGCCCCGCCACGCGCGACTCCTCTCGCGACGACTTCCGCCTGGGGTACCTCAACGCCTTGGACGCGCGGGTCCGGAACCTCGTGGCGGAGGGCAAGCAAGTCATCCTAACGGGTGATCTGAACGTCGTCCGCTCGGAGCTGGACACGTGTAACCTGCGAGAGGTCCTTCGAAAGGAGGGCATGTCGGTGGAAGAGTGGATGGAGATGCCGTCCCGCCGCCTGTTCAACCATCTCGTATTCGACGGCAATGTCACCGGCGAGAGGGACGAGGGGAGGAAGACGCCTGTGCTCCATGACGTGACGCGGACATTCCATCCCTCACGCCAGGGAATGTTCACGTGCTGGGATACCAAGCGGAACACACGACCGGCGAACAACGGCAGCAGGATAGACTATATTCTCTGCTCCGCAGGGATCAAGGACTGGTTCATGGACTCGAATATTCAGGAAGGACTGATGGGATCCGACCACTGCCCGGTATACGCGACGGTCGGCGACACAGTCCACATAGAGGGCGGAGAGACTTCGGTCTTGGACGTGATGAACCCTCGAGACATGTTCCGGGAAGGCAAACGCCTACGTGAGTGGTCCGCGAAGGACCTGCTCCCCCTCTCCGCAAAACTCATCCCTGAATTCGACCGAAGGCAAAATATACGAGACATGTTCATGAAGAAACCCGCCTCTAAACCCTCCCTAGTCGATCCTCACCCGTCGACAATGACCAAAGAGACTCCAACACAAGATCCCAAATCACAAGCCACCACCACGCCATCCCAAGCTCCCGAGCACTCTCCCTCGCCATCTCAATCTCAATATCTCGCATCATCAAATGCGAACAAGATCGCCGCAACCAGGCCGACTAAAACGTTACCTCCGCAGACGAAACCGTCAACCAAGAGGCAGGCAGAAGCGAGAGAACCCCCCGGCACCACCACAAAGCGGTCTCTGAAAAGAACAAAGACGGCGAACGACACCGATCCCTCGGGGACCAAAACGAACAAACAGAGCACTCTGACGGGCTTCTTCAAACCAAAGCAGTCGGTCACGAAGCCGATTGGTGCAAGCGAGATCGACGACGAAAACGCCGGACAGAAGAACAATGGTTCCGGGGACCAGCCACCGGAGACAGGGAAGCAGATGGCCGCCGCCGCCGCAGCCGATGCAGGGCCAGATCGATCCCTCTCGATGGTAACAGAAGACCCTGCTGCGGCGGCTGCTGCTGCTGTCGAGGCTTCTGCAGAGAACGTTGCTGGCAAACAATCGCCTGCATCACCCCTGAAGACGTCGGCTATCGAAACCTCGGAGAGAGTTTTTGATCCCATCGAGACCAAAGAGGCGTGGTCCAAGTTTAGCCTGGGCAAGAGGGCCGTGCCAAAGTGCGAGCACGGCGAGCCATGCATCATCCTCCAGACCAAGAAGCCGGGCATCAATTGTGGTAAGATCTCGCTCACCACCGTGGCAACTGCTTCCCCTCCTTGCGGCAAAAACAAGCGAGCTGGCTGTCCGGGGTTCGTAGTTGGTGTGTGCTCACTTAGGCTAACGGTCACTGCAGGGAGATCGTTCTACATCTGTCCCCGCCCGTTGGGGAAGTCGGGGGTGAAAGAGTCGGGCACGGAGTGGAGATGTGGCACTTTTATCTGGAGCAGTGACTGGAAGAAGGATCAACCTTAGAGTTGGGTCTGCTGCTGTCGTAGCGGCACTTGGAGTTTGCGGAGGAAATGATGGTAAAAGAATGGCAACGCCATAGCTCCAAGTTCCGGTCTCCCTCCCCCATGGGCACTTTCGCACTTGGTCTTGGTGGACCAACTAGCCAGCTAGATGTGGTGAGACGGCTCCGCAAATAATGTTATCTTGAACCCAAAATCTCCAAGGAACGCTTTCTTTATTGGGTTGATCCGGAGCCAGGCACGTTTTATTACAACCTCGCGTCCACTGGGGCTGGCCAAAGAAGCCCACCGAAGGCTGGTCAGCGACGTACTTGGTGGATATCCACGGTGGAAGTAAATGGTCCAAGGTTGGCGAGGCTTTATGACATAAGTTCTAAAGATATTCGCTTCCTTGCTAACTTAAATACAGTAAATATGGCATATGTACAAGAGCGCCAATAATGCATAAGATGTGAACAAAAGTTTCGTGAGCGCGGCCATGTTGACCTCGTCATATTCAAAGATAATTTGCATCGACTCGTGGCCAGCAGGTGCCGGGAAGTCGGACTGATGTAGATCGAGCCTGTGAAGCTTGGATTGCCTCTTTGACTTTCCTCGAGAAAGGACTATTCAGCTGTATCAACTGAGTCTGTCACTGATTTTCTCCGTGTCCTGAGAGTGTGGAGGCACGCTTCGCACCACACGTTTGTGATACTAGCTACAATCTCCATGTCTTCCAGGCCGGCAATTGAGTGGGGAAGCTGTCTGATACTTCCGATGCGGATTGGTATGGCGTCTTCCCCTTCAGGATGAAGGCGTTGTGATGTTGGTGAAGAGGTGCATGGCAGTGCTTCGCATTTGAAGGACCTAACCGATTCGTTGACTCGATACACCGTGGCGTGGTGATTCGGCGCCGGTCATGCGTCTGCCATCTTCGAAAGATGATGCGGCAGAGCTGGGAGGTAGAAGGCAAGGTCTTCACACTGGAGTGATTGGCGATGGCCCTGATTCGGCTTTGCAGAGCTTCTTAGCTTTATTCGCTCCACTTCGACGACGCTTTTCCGAAGGCTTGCGTGGGGTGTAGCGGTAGTCGGGATACAGCGTCAGGAGGCGCTCCTTGTGCATCTTTGCAAGATCGGTGTATCTCTGGCGGACAGCAGGTGATTCATTGTTCCAAGCATCGCCCAGAATTTTGGCTGTATGGGGTCAGAAGCTACTTCTTAAAGTGCTAGGGCTTTTGACTCACAGATCTGGTTATTTGTCAGTTGTGTGTTGGTCTGTTTGACCTTGGTGTGGTGGTCCTTTCGGTAGAGGATGTAGGCGTTTGGGGGCCGAGGGACCTTGATCTTGCACACAGGCTCCGGGCTCTCTGTATAACGAGCACCCGAACCAGATCCAGTATTGTTGTCGAAGGAATGATGGGATGGTCTTCGGACAACGACGGCAGTGCCGTTCACCGATGCAATCATGTGGGGGCCGGACACGAAGTTGCCAATGGGACCGAGAAACCATCTGTCGGGATTGGCCCCCATTCCATCTTTCGCCCACATTACAGGCTTCATCAGAAAACGTCTATGATTCTTTTTAGTAACGCCGGCTATGAGAGGATTGAATCGAAGTTGCTTCTGTGGAAGGCGAAAGGAGGACGCACGAGATGTAGAAGGCCATAAAAGCCCGCCCTTCGTGACCAAAGGTGAAGAAGTCCTTCCCAGAGACGGCAATGACCGACTGGAGAGTGTTCAAGTTGAGTTTCAAGATCTCGTTCGCCAACATGAGGATCTCTGGGCGCAAGTGATTAGGGTCCACGTAGCCGGTAAGGACCTGGCCGGGATTGAAATCATTCGAGGCCATGGTGAAGTAGGAGAGGCGGTGTAAGATGGAGTGTGGTGTCAGCGTTCGTGCAGTGGATTATCTCTTGGAATGTTGGACGGAGAGGTGATGGATGATAGGCAATGTGTCGATTGGTTGGGTCTGAGATTGAAGACAAGATCGTCTCAAGTCGATGGAGCAGGCCCTTGGAGAAGATATAAGAGGGGAACTCTGGATATCGATCATGGACGGAGAATGATCCGAAAGGCGTCGAGACAGCAGAGATTTGAGGAGTATGTAAGAGACAACATCAAGGTCGCATCTGGAAAGGCTCGTGGGAGGCGACCTTAATTTGGGGAAGCGACATGCCCTCTCATCACACTAAGACGATAAGTAGGTACACACACGCCACAGCATTGCCTGAGGACGGATAGACATGAGCGCCCAGCCTTGTTGTGGAGCCATGACCAAGGTCAGCAAGAGCTGCAGGGCGGTGGTTGCATCTTGCCATGGAAGGCCTGGCCAGGGCAGGGCCGGATACATGATGTTCTGGGCTGGGGAGAGGAGAGGAAGCCTGGTGCAGGATGTAAGAGGTACAAGGAAGGAGCAAAGACGCCTATCCATACGGTCTCAAAGGGCGTCATGTTTGCACTGTACATGTTTGTCTGCTCGGCGCCTCCCATCATGTAGCTTGCAGCAGAAGAAAGCGTAGACCGGTACCTGTCTGGATTGCGGCCCGAAGATGCAGGTACCTCGAGTCGGCTTGGGCAGGAGAAGCAAGTCCGTAGGTAAGGTAGGTGAAGACAAGGTTAGCAGCAGCTGTCACTCAGAATTTCAACAGCCGCCTGGGCCCTGGGGTAGGCGACATCACTCCGGCTCTCACGAAATCAGTCATCTCTCGCGGGTCGGTAGTGCTAGCGGCATCTTCGTCTCGCTCCCCATCTTCTTGGCTTCTCATCGCCAAAATACCCTGGTCGTGGCGATATCTCATTTCTAAGGGAGCTTTCCTCTAAATACAGTGTTTCCCCAGGTAAGGCGAGGTGTCTTGCCTTGCCTACATCATCGTAAGGTGCCCGGATAGTCAGTTCAGAGTTCCTCGAGACCTGACCCGCAGTGAGTTCAAGACTATCGCCATCTTTCTCTAATTTCCTAAAGAAACAGCTTTCCGGAGTCACGTAGTATAGTGTCCAGGAAGATCGATCTAGAAGGGACGGCAGAAATCATGGCAACCCAATGATACGTTACGTTGCGATGGACCGCACGGCAGCCTGGAAGTGGATGTTTGGATGTGTGAGAGGCAGAGAGCGATGACATGGACAATGCCCAGCATAGATGAGAAAATAGAACAGCTAACGACCGTTTTGGCATGTGTTAACGAGTCTTCCTCCCTGGGGGACACCGAGTGCTGTGCTCAGTGGATGAAAGCAACCAACAGAACATCTCACACCTCCAAATTCTCCCTGGCCTTGCATCCTCTGCACTTGTAGGGCAGGTCACTCGACGTTGATTGTAGGTTGGTATTGACTCTAGCCTGCCCTGTAGAAAGAAAACTTGATATTGCCTTAGAGTCCACTTCGAAGATTACGAAGGTGTTGCATGCTGGCTCGTGCAGAATGGGCATGCCAGACACTGATACAAGGAAGTGGGTTGCAGCGGTCGCTCTCACAGCTCTGGAGTCTGGGGTCCAAGGGTTCAATGACATCGCCCGAGCTCTTTAGCTCTTTGGCTGTTCCTGCATTCGTTTTGTTTTCGTAAATTAGCGTATCACAGGATTTCATTGAGTGTGTCAAGTCTGTCTATACGAAGATTAGACGAGTGCCGTTTTGTTGAAGTCCTCTCCTCTTTTCCGGACATTCTTTTCGACTGCTCACCGTCACTTTCTTAGGACACCGAGACAGATACCAGATCTCGGACTGGCTGATTTGGAACTGCTGCCATCTGTACCCGACCTAAGGGGTTACACTCTTTTTCTTCTTCCCGCTCGGTTTGCTATCCAAAAATACTTTTCGCGCTGATATCATCGCAACGCGGCATCCGGTCGAAAGGCTTTCAGTCCATTTTCAGACGCTAAGCTGAAGCTTTCTTGTCTTTCTCCTTTTATTTTCATATTTCAGATGATCCCAAAAAGTTTCTAGTCCTCATATTTCGAGAAGAGCCCCCTTCTACCAATTTCTTTCTTCCCATGTCTGAGCCACTCTTCACATTTGCTCCATTTCCACTTCCATTTTACATAATTCCGGGCTTTCATTGCATCTTGATTCGAAAAGTCCGCAATGCCTCGCAGCGAAAAAACACCACACTCAGAGAGCTCTGCCGTCTTGAGGGCTCAGGGCATGAACGAAGTCCTGCCACGCCATGATCTGGATCTTCTCACCGAATCCCGAAACTTCCCAGACGGTGACTGGCTTGTGTCAGAAATCGGGCGACGCCATCAGTTCCAGGCTGCGTTTTGCGTGCCGAATCAACATGGGCAGTTGGTTCCGGCACCAATGGCTCCCGTCAACATCTCTGCCGCCACTACTGAAGAAGAGGTCTTTCAGCACTGCACCGTATATCAGTTTGCAGCTCGTAAGTTACACCGTCGCCATTCACGTTTCAGTGCTGATAAGTGCTAGCATTCCAGAGTCGAGGTAACACAGAACACTCACCAGGGGCTGCCAATCGAATTGGTCAACAACATCAGCATCGTAATCGCGGGCTGCCATCAAATCGCGGCAATTTTCAGCAAGTGCCAGGTCATGTCCAGGTCGCCGAACAGTTCCGCTTCGACCCCGACAAAAAGCATGATTTCATGGCACAAGGCGACCAAATGTCCTTTCCAAGTCCTCCGGCATACGAATCAGCAGCGTCATCTCATCCGCATGCACCTGACTTGGACAAACAAGTCAGGCTGTCTTCTGCCCCAATTCAAGGAGTAACCAACTTCGTCAGCTTTTCCGATGCGTCCGTGAACGAGTGGCCTTCTCTTCAACATCAGCAGCCAACGATCGATATGGGATCTTTTGCCAGCACTTCATTCACAGAATCATTTCGACACAGCCCGGCGTCAGACGATATTCATGGCCTCGGGTCATTTACATCACAAGATTTGAACACCGACCTCCATGGGTCCTTGGTCATCCAGGGCGATTCATTCAGCAATCAATTTACCCCTACGATGTCAACTCAGCTTGACGAGCATACCCTCGACGACATTTTTGGCCACACCAATAATTCACGCAGGGATTCAGATCAAAGGCAACATGCCCAAAATGACGATCACGACAGCAGCGATAAGTATACCTCACAAATAACCAAATAATTTTGTTTCTATCATTTTTCGTTTAAGAATTTATGACTTGTTGTTCTGGTAGGGCAAAGACGGTTGGTGCAGGTTGTTTTGCACAGAAAGACAGTGTTTCTCAAATGAGGCAAATTTGTTTTGACTTGGTCAATTTCGGGGCAAAATAGAGGCTAGCAAGTAACTCTTTTTGCCCGAGGTCACTAGGGAAAAACCGCTGCAGGTCTCCAGCGACTTTTCTGACCGTGTTCGCGGGGGGTATGATTGCAGAATATTCGATCGATGTGTGGAGTGGGGGGGTTTGATCACATCGCATCTTTTGCGTCATTGATCGGGTTTCAGTTAATTGGTATAACCATACTCAGCTGACCAGATAGTAAGAAGTACGAGGGGAAAAGAGTAGAAAAATGAGACAGGTACTTTCCTCGCACGAACATGACATAAAACGCTGCAACATGGTAAAGGGGCCAATTGCGTGAGTGATGACAGACCAGGGCTATGTGAGCGGCCGTGAGCGGCCTGGAGGGAGCAAACATGTGAGACGATTTGGCAGTAGCGTTAAAGAGATAGGACTTGATTGGCCTTCCGAGAAATCGGAACATGCAGGAGAAGTACTGCGGTAGCAAACGTTGTGGCTTCCAACAACAGCCAAGACAGCCCCTTGTCGTCCAGATTAGCATCTGGCCAAGCCAGGCTAGTTCAGCCTCAGCGAATTTGGCCCCCCCCCCACATTTAGTCCCATCTTGGCAATGTCACCTTGCAGTCGTTGCTGATCATCGGAAGGCCCCACAACCTCTATTTTCTCCAAATCTTTGGACGTCTCGCCCGCCCCCAGAAACGTCCAAACCCAACAACCAGTTCCCACGGACAAGAAAAACAGACAAGATGCGCTTCGCTGCGCCTCTCGTATCTGCTCGAAGCGCGCAGATGGTGTGGTTGACAATTTTCAAGCCATGCAGGCGACGCTGACCTAGAGTTCTGAAAGCCCACCAATACCGAAGCAGTGCAAGCAAACACGACAGCCGCTTTGGGCGAGATCGACGCCATGGATTCCATGACCTTGGAGGGGACAAACCCCTACAGCCAGGGGGCCTAGAGCAGGGGGTAACGATGGACCGTCCTTGCGAGATGAGATGTTGTTGGCCCTGTACAACTGTCTGAGCAAGCCACCAACTGGTTCAACATGTTCACCCCAATCTGGGCCACCCGTTGGACCGCGGTCATCCCTGTCGTCACTACGCACCACTTTCTGGATACAGCGAGTTGGGGCTGGTCGTCTTGCGCAGTAGTCGCCGACCTCTTCTGTTCTCCAGCATTTCTCTTCACAAAGCGGCGTCTCGCAGCAACATCTTCACCATGGCTGCCTCCACCCTTCCCTTTTTATCGCCACAAGTAGGGTCGTGGGGCTCCCACCCCCCCCACTTCCCCGACCTACGACACCCTTCTGCAGCTGCAGAAGGACGAAGGCGTCCGGGGCTCGTCAACGTGTTTCCTTTGTGATGACCACGGCTGATGACACGCCACTTTCGACGGTGCCATCAGCGAAGGGAGGCCTTCACCGACTGAAGCAATATCATTGCCAAGGAACTGGGAGATGCCACACCACTGTCGGCACACTGATTTTCAAATGTGCGCATTGGGCGGCCAATCCTCGCCGCTAAGAATGCCGTTCCCGCACGTCGCCCGTTCGAATCGGTGAACGTCGTCCAAACTAGAAGCCTGCAAGCCAGAACCCTCCCAAACCAGGAGCATCCCTGACCGCCTTGTAACTGAACCAAAGAACACGCTTGGAAGCCAAAAAGGAGCCGTTGAATGTGTCACGGACCCCTTTCGACGCCAACGATTGGGACCCGAGACACTCTGCACGATAATTATGACCAGTCATCAGCGTCTGATTTCCGAGCGCCAAGCAGTCAGCAAAACCAGTGTTGCTTGCCTTCTGGACGAGAGCAGGGCAGCAATCGCCTAGTATCTGGTAGTTTTTGATGTTGCGCCGTGGAAGCAGATCCGCTTCTACGGCCGTTAGAAGCATATGACCCGTGATCGCCACATGAGCAAGGCCCCTTGGATCAGGCTGTCAAGTCAGAGAATACCCCGCTACGACGACGTGGCGTCTTCAGCGCAAGTTCGAGCCTCCCTCGTGCGACCAGGGCGGCTGGGAACTTTTCCGCGTCGAAATGTTCCCGGCATCTCAGGGCTTAGTTTGCAAGGTCTCGCCGATACGAATGCAATCATGACTAGCCGTTCAAGGTCTCACAGCTGACCAGCCAGTAACATGGCAGAAAGGCCAAGGGCGTAGCCAGATCTGAAGCAGAAAACTTCTTTGTTGCGGTTGTGGGTGTCGAGATGTCCAGCCGTATTGGTTTCCCACGTCGGGACGGCAATGTGATCGATTCGGGAGTGGTCTTGGCATGAAGACGCCTCCGTGGGCATTTTAGGTCAGTTATTCACAACGCATGTAACAACAGAACATCACGCAAATTCCCACCAAGGCATGCAGAATTGAAGTCACTAATGAGAAACCGGCTGATATTAGCCGCGCTTTCAGCGACTACGCAAAGAAAATCATGGTCCCCATGTTCAAGGCTGCGTCGTGGCTTCAGGGTGAGTATCATTAAGCGAAGGAAGTACAGGATCTAATCGAGAGTTCAGGCATCCTGGACAAGCGCGAGGAGTATTGTGGGTGCAATTGGGCAGGTGTACGAGCGCGCTTCGACTACAAGCTCTCGAGTGCCCATTTACGTGAGATCTCGCAGAAGATCGTGTACTGGGAAGATCGGGGTGTATAACTGGCATAAATCCGGGCTGCTCGAAGATCAAGCCAACGCTTGCCGCCAACAGTCCATGGCGCCACATCGGAGCCGCCTCACCACCCATGCACACCGTCCAATTCGGTCTGTCTGCGGCTTCTCTTCATCACATCGTCCTTCGACCCCCTCTGCGAAAACACGCTTCACCCCTGCCCGAAGTAGCCTATCGCTAGGCATAACGCCTTGGAATGAATCCCTCCACTATGAACGCCGACCAGGGGCCCACTTGATACTCAGAAGGAGTAAGGTCAAGAAGGAAATTAGAGCTGGGAGGAATGGAGTGGGTTTTTGCTATGCCCTTTCGAAAGGGAGACAAAAAGCTTCGCTAGGGTCATCACTGTCGTCTCAGCCAACCTCGGCGTCTCGGAAAAGCAGGCAATAATGTCTGCTCGTCAGAAACCCCGGTAATCGATCTTCTCTCGCCCCCCTCCATAGGTTTTCCGCCGTCTTTGACGCCATGCTCGTAAGCCAACCTATTTGGCGAGGAAGGATTATGGGTTCCGATCCAATCGAGCGAGAACTGCATACACTATCACCAGCGATGAGGGTCCCTTCCGAGATCAATGGTATTGAAGTGAGGCGATCATTCTCCTCTACTGACTTTCTTGAAGGGGCTCTTGCCTTTCGGTTCTCCGGCAAAGGGACCCACGACGACGATTCGGGTACGCAATTAGGGGGGTAGTTTCGCTACGTTCACCTGAAGAGGTCGTCGAACCTCATATCTCATCAAAGAAAGCCAAGCTGTGAAGAGCAAATTCTCTGTGCGCCCAACCTTCGGAATGTTTACTCCACGGCCAGATTCCGTGCTGGACGCGTGAAATGAGAAGATCAGGAGACCGCATTACTCCAATTTGAAGTCCAGCCTAGACCCTGACGGCCAACGCTCGGGAACATGGTGAACCCGAGGGATGTGAGATTAATGGCCTACATTACAGCTCTGCAACCCGAGAGAACGACCGCAAAGGGCTCTTTCGTGGCTGTCACGCATCTGGCAATGGCGTTAGTACCTTCCTACCAGCCACGGACAGCGCGCTTTCACTCGGAAACAATGCTGTCTGGCCTCCGCTGACTGCGTGACAGGAGCCGTTCGAAGTCGGGCTCCAGCTCCGGATGACGGAGGGTTCAACAGAGAGCATGTTCCTCGGAGCGCCGGACCTGTCGCGAGTGGCTTTCCAATGAGACACTTTGACTCAAGGCGGGATCTTGGGCGACTCAGAATTGAGTCAAATTACCCGAGGAACACAACTTTGCCAAACCATTGACGGAAAGCGGTTGATGTACCTTTATCGACTTGAGAAAACAACAACAATCCCACTCCCCATCTTAAAGATCAATGTTGCTTCCGTGAGGGAGAAGAGACGTCTAGAATCAGAGTGAAAACGGCCGCCTCGATAGTTGGGTGCATGGCAACGAAGGCCTTGCCTTCATGCCTCTCTCGCAGCGGTGCCATCTTCTAATTCGCGCGCCTATGTCCCTAACTTGGACCTTGATGACCTTTCTTTTCTCCCTGGTAAGCCTGGTAGGAAAGTGACATCTTTAGGCATGTCTTCAGATTACGTCTTTTAAGCCGCTGAGGCCTTTGGATGCCTGCTTGACCGGGAAGGCCCGGCCTGATGGGTGGTCGCACGTGCAGCGTTGCAACCGAAGTGGTCACGGCGACCAACGACCATCGCAGCCACGTCTCGACGAGACACGCTGATTGTCTCCCATTCCGGGTCAAAAATTTCACAAAAGATCCCGCGGATGTGCGGGCTTATCCTTGAGCCTGGTCAAATACGCTTGATCTGTCTTGCGCGCTGAATTCCAGCTGCTTTCTGACACAGTGTAAGGTTGTACATCATTACCTGTTTGCCAACTGACGGTGGCATTCCTTGCCAAGATGAACAGAATGAAGCCACGACAACATCCCCCTAAAGCAGGACCTGGGTTCGCAAGTCCCCTAACAGATACCCCGTACGGAGTCAGTTCCGACGGCCTCAACCCTGCGTCCCCTCACAAGGGGCTTGCGACCAAGAGCACCGGGAATCCCGGACGTTTACATATTACCGGGCTTCTGGGGCAGCCAACGCTACGTAAGGTAGACACGGTCGGTTATGTCGGCGGGCTAGAGAGGCCGTGGCTAGTTATTGATGGCAGAGGGTTGTTGGAAAAGGTTTCCGTTTGCATCGCATCGGGTAGAGCCGTGTAGAAAAACGGGACGGGATCGATGGGTGGGAGACAACAAGCCACAAACGAAGACCGGGTTCACGGGATTAACAAGCACGCCACTTGAATAGAAACCACCAAAGAATAAATTCCTCTTTCCATCCGGACTACGAAAATGCTCGCGTAGAGATTATTGAAATTTAAGGGAGTTAACGACTGCCCCCGTCCTTGACGAATGCGGCTAGCAGATACTAACGTTTTTAGAGAAGAAACCAGGGAACAAAAGTCAACTAACTCCCCTCGAGGAATGGTTGGCAAGCTCGCCAACCATCCCGACGGCTGGAATTCTCCAGTGGAGACAAAAGTCCGTAAGTCAATGGCACTTTATTTGCACAACTACTACCACCACCACCAGTACCACCAGCATCTACTCTTCCTGGTAAGAGATCTTGCGCATCTCTCCTAGCCTGTGTCGTGCGGCTGACAGTGCATTTTCGAGCTGTAAGATTTCGACCTAAATAACAGAAACGCGTCAGCACAGTTTCATTCTTGAAGGATACTCTGCGTTGCCAAGCAGCGCCATCTGTCAAGAGGACATTGAAAATGCCGAGTGGCAAACGTACTTGTTGCTCCATCTCCCGGACCTTGAACTCGTGGGCTCCGAGCTTAGAGTAATCGACCGCTTCTTCCTCCTCACTGCGGTCCTTAATGATGCTCTGTACCTGGCGCACGAGCGCTCTGCAGGCGGCGCCGACAGCCTTCGAAGCTTGCTCGAGGTTTTCTTGGCTCTTGGACATGAAGCCGGCCTTGACTCTGCTCGCGGCGACGAGCTGGGCGGTGGAAGCGGCAACGTCGTTGGACGCCACGATGAGCTGCTCGGGGCTGTTGCGGTTGGAGAGAACACCATCTGCAGTCTCAATGAGGGTGTTCGTAGACGTCGCGACGGCCTTGGCTGCCGAGATGAGACCTTCCGTCCATCTGTTGTTCTTCTTGTAGAAAGCGGTTCGGGAGGAGGAGCCACGGCCAGCCTGGACAATCTCCTGCTGCGTCGCTGTGGCAGCCTTGATGAGCTGCGCAATGGCGTTGGTGATGGCCATGGCGGCGTCGAGGATAGTGTCATGCACTTTGAGCTCGTAGGTGGAGTAGCCGTCACGAGGCTTGTTCTTGAGCTTGGCCAGTCGTGCAGCGGCGGCAGCAATGGCATCGGCGGCCTTGCTGAGTTCTTGGTCAACAATGTCGCCAAGATCGCCCTTGCCAGCGAGCTTGCCGGCGTTGGGCGCGAAGGTCTCAACGAGCTTATTGAGTTTTTGGAGGTTCATTTGGACCTCATTGTTACTGTTGATGACGACATCGGTCTTCTGAATCGGATCCATGCCCTCCAGACGGAAGCTTTGAAGGCCTCGGAAGAACTTGACTGTTGACATCGCAGACTGGCGTGTGCCGTTCATCAGCGAGTCGCCCTTCTTCTCGTCCGTCGCCAGACGGGTGATACCCTTGGCGTTGGTGCAAACGTCGGCGATAGCTCCGGCGAAGACGTTGATGGTCTTGATCAACTCTGCGTGCGTCGCGTTCGGGCCATCGGCGATGAAGTTGTTGAAAGCTGTGGCAAACTCCATTGCGCTGGAAGAGGCCTTCTCGATCTGCGACAACACGTAAGACGGCGAGGCATTCTGGTTACCAGCTTGCATCGTAGAGTCCAATTCGTAAAGCGCGTCATCCACTCGCTGAACACCAGACTGCAGTACCGAGTCAATAATGTCGTTGATCTTGTCCAAGTTCGCCATGATCAGTGCATCAATCTGTCCATCGATGACCTGGTCTGTGTCGCCTTGATTTAGCTTAAGCTCGTTAAGCTCGATGAGAGTCTGGTCCATGCCAGCCTTGTAAACCTCGAGTTCCTCTTCCTTGTCACGGAGAAGCTGCTCAAGGTCGCTGCTGCCGTCTCTTAGCTTGGCCTGCGCATCTTCCAATGCGCGAGACTTGAGGCGCAGAGCTTCTTCGAGATCAGCCATCTCACGGTTGTACTTGGACAACATCGTGGAGAGCTCGTTGCCCTTGCTCCTCTCGATATTGTCAGCGCGATCCATTGCCATACGCAGCTCGCGCTTCAGCTTCTCGACTTCATCCTTGTTCGCTCCCTGGAGACGGTCCTTGTCGTGAAGTGCGCGATCCCTCTCTCTAATCATATCGGCAAGCTCAAGATTCTTTGTCTTGATCTCACGCTCAAGCTTCTCCCGTCGCTCAATAGCTTCTTGTGCTGAGGCAGCCTTCAGCTGGACAGACTTGAACTTCTGGAGCAGATCCAAGTGCTCATGGCGAAGCTGAGAGTACAGTTTGGCGAGAGCTTCGTACTTGGTGCGCCATGTATTAACCTGCTCCTGGAGAGCTCGGATTTGGTCGTCCTTGCTTGCGACCTGCTGACCGAAGTGTCCCTGAATCTGGGACAGCTCGCTCTCCAGAGCCTTTACCCTCTGGTCATACTGCTGCAGCATGAGCTGATCTCGCTCATACTGAGCTCTGGCGTTAAAGTTCTCCTGTTCCAACTCCGCGAGGCGTCCTTGAGTCTGATACTGCATTTGTTGTTGCATGAGGGCCTCCTGCTCGCGACGCTGTTGTTCAGCCAGCCTGCGCTGCTGTTCCTCGAATTCCCTTTGCGCCTGCTCTTGGGCAGCCATCTGCATCGCCTGCTGTTGTCGCGCTTGCTCTTCAAGAACCCTCTGTTGCTCCTCGTATTCACGGTTTTGACGCTCCAGCTCGTTTTTCCAGAACTCGGAGATGTCATCGGGCTCTTGAGACTTGGGTTCTGGAGGTGGCGTAGGTCGCCGCTCGATCTCCTGTTTCGGGCGGGCCGGCAGTGCAGGCGCATCTTCATCCTCAGCCAGCAAATTGGGCGGGTCTTGCGGTAGCTTGGGGATCGTGATCAAGCTAGTCAAATATCGGAGGTTCGAGCACTCGTAATAAAATTTGACAAGGCGATAGTGTTGGGCGTCGTATCTCTCTCGCAAGGGCTGGAGGACATCGGCGTCACCGGTAGCTAAGAAAGTCAGAAACCACCGTTGACGATCTGGAAAGGGCAGCGGGAAAACGTACTGGAATGCATAGCACGTAGCATGCTTGTGATGAACTTGTAGATACCATAGCTTTCCTGTACCAAAGGCACAAGAGAGGAGATGCGACACTCATTGTTTCCGACATGGCGGAAGTGCGAGAATATCAACTTCTGAAACTGCTCGATCTTATCCTGTAGCGTCATCAAGTCGGTAATCGTCTCGTAACCCTCATTGGGGTCGTTGATGGCCTTCAAACTAAGATACTCCTCGTACTCGAACGTGCCATTGAACTCCGGGTGCTGCTGGTGAAAAGACAGCTTGGCCAGGAGGTAGTAGACGTATTCTCGAATCAGGGGGCCATATCCGCGCACTCCTTCTCCGCCCATTCCGCGGTTCAAGCTGTCGATCCAGCCTCTCTGGGCCATGGCCTCCCTCAGAGTGTTCGGATGTCCTTCTTGCAGAACTTTGTGTACCGTAATCAGGGCCTTAAACGTCTGGACTTCATCGGCGAGAATGGGTTGGCTGTGAAGCAGTTCCGTCAGCGAGGTTTCCCCCCTTCAACCTTTGTCACTTACACCTTCATCCCGGCCCAGAACGCCTGGGACGAACGGTGATCCCATGTATACACAATACAGCTGCGAACATGTTTTCGCTTCGGCGCTGTCTCGTCGAGGTTCGTCGCCTTCTTGATGTTGATCGCCAACTCCTGGTCGGTCCTTACTAAGTGTTAGTGCACGGTTCCGACCAAATACAGCTGGGCGTTGGCATGGAGGAGGAAAGAGCAGACGGACTTTGTGTGTCTAGTATCAGGCACGGCGGCCATCTTGTCGAGATTCTACGCGCACGAGGGCGTTGGCCGTGGTAGATGGTTGGCAAAGATATACGCTCGAGTCGGGTGGTCCGAGAATATGACGTCTCCCAAACGGTCGAAGGGGATATTAGCTCCACGTGCTCCCGCAGTGCTGCCTGACGGTCGCAATAAGACAGGCCGCAGCTTCAGGAGAGAAAACCAAACAATCGCAGATAAAATTCGCCAGCGACTCTCTTGCCAAGTGGAAGAGGCGGGAAGAGTTGTCAGCGTTGACAAAGCTCTGGAATAAGTGAAGGAGCTTGAGTGTGGCTGGGTTCTGCAACACGCGCAAGCTCCGGCGATAATAGCGCCAAGACCGTGCAGTTGCGATTCGGCTCGGTTCCAGTTTAGGTTCCCTGAGCATAAAGCCTGGAACAATGCTAATCCGGCAGAAAGCCCAGTGTTCAGTGTCACTCACCATGGAATGTTACAGAGGGGCTAGATACCTAGGTACTGGTAGGTACTAGCTAAGGTACCTTGCCATACGGGTAGGCTATGCCTATAGTAGCCTGATTACGATGATAGTGGGGTAGAGCGGCCAAAAATGCCCCTAGGGGACTCTGCGGCACTCCTGGCCCTTACTCACAATCCTATGAACACTTTTGAAGGGCCACCAACTCCGTAAACAGGTATTTGACATGGACATGAGACTAACCAGACAGAGCAACATATCGAGGTTACTGACAGTTAGTGGACATCTGACTCGATATGCGGTCGCAGAGCTGCATTGCATGTGTCAGGATTAAGTTAAGCATTCTGGTTGACTGGCTGAGACTGGATCGCCTATGCAAATGCGCCAGGAGATGATGCCCTTTGCATCGGTGTCAAAGTTTCATGTGAGCTGCTCGAGCACTGATGCCTAAGAGTATGGCGGCTAATCCATTACATGCAAATGGTATAGGGACCAGTCGGTATTCCAATTTCATTTGAGAATACCGAGAGTCCTTGAATGAATTGGACTTTGTGCAGTATTGCTATTATTTCCAAGGCTTAACATCTTTTCCGAGTTACCAGACTCGCTGTTATCCATAGGTTCAAGCTCCAAAACTCGAGATTATGCTATCACGGTGGTTTCAACGCGGGCGGTGTGCTAACTCAAGGTATGATGGGCAATTGGTACGACCCTAGAGCTCATCGATCAAACACGCGGATGGAAATCGTACAAAGCTCGCAAGGTCATGTTCTTCCATTGATCGAGGGTATCATGAAGCCCGGCGAAAAGCGGAGCCATCTATTTTGCCTGCCCAACCAACAGGCGCGCACTGGAACGACAGTGATTTCCCGAATAACACAACACCTTGACACCGGACCTGTGCCATGCTTCCAACCCGGAGGCATCGCGGCGTGATCGTATAGGGGGGGCCAACGGGTCTCAATGGTAGCATTTCGGCGTACAGGCAGACGATGTAGTGTCATTGGTTTCTTTTTTCCATTCCCTACGGACGTTGCCGAAAACATGATGCCTTTCCATGCTAGAATTTCTTTCCGTTCCTCACGTAAACACCCCATGCAAAAGAAGAACTGCCAAAACCCCCACAACGACACTCTTAAATCGTAGTCTCGTAAGGAAGAGGGGTGACGGTCTCGGGCTTGTTCTCCTTGAAGTCGACAGTGCGGGCCTCACGGGGGAGGGCGGGAAGGCGCTTGAGCTGGACGGGCTTGCCCTCGGCCTGGGCCTTCTTCTTCAGGGCAGCGTTCTCCTTGACACGGCGGAGGAAATCGTCTCTCGATCGGGAAGGGGAAACGTGCTCAATGCGGAGGTTGATGCGCTTCTCGATGTAGCGGTGCTTGACCTTCTTGTAGATGATGACACCGACGGCGGACTTGGTGACGTTGTAGATAACACCGGTCTTGCCGTGGTAGACCTTGTGAGGCATACTGTTGTCCCAACCTGTCAGTTCCCTTGTCGGCAAACACCACTACAATTCTGAAATCGTCCAAGTCTCCTCGATTGCGACCGATTCGTGGTTTTTTGGCGGGTTTGTTGCTTACCCCTTCTGGACGGCACCGTTGGCCTTAATGTCGACAATGTCGCCAACGCGGTACTGGCGGAGGTACGTGGAGAGCTTGATCATACCCTTCTCACGGAAGTTTCTGCTGAACGCATACTGCGAACTACCGTCAGCAATTCGCTCCAAGTCCCGAAAACGTCGGGGGCATCGTAAAACTTACGCGCGTTCCCGCGCGAAGACCCGCTGGGTGACCCATTTTGCCGGTGTTGTGTCGTTAAGGTCGGTGGTGGTGGTTAATTGTCGTCGAGGTCCTGAGGAGATCGCGAAAAAAAATCCCAAGCAAATTCGGTAGGCTGATTCTGTGGGTTGGACGCTCCGGGCAAGAATGTCGCTTAGGGCACCTGTACCACCACGTGACCAACAATACTGTCGTACTGTCCGGATTTAGTAATACCCCCACCCAGAGCCCTGTCCCACAGCGGCCACCACTTCCAATGCGAAATTTAGATTTGACTTGGACACTTTTTTTTTACCCTACCCTTCCCTCCGTGTATCGAACGACAACGACAACGAGGAAAATCGACGGGTCGGCAAGATGGCTCCGTAAGTTGTTATCCAGAGTCGGCGCATCGGACTTCGACTTGCTGACGGTGATTGCGACAGTCTTACCTACTCCAAGACCTCCAAGGTCCCCCGTCGCCCCTTCGAGGCCGCCCGATTGTCAGTATTATCCGGCCACTGAACGCGAGCTTGCTCGGTTTACGTCGTGAATCCGAAAACTGACTTCGACATAACAGGGACTCCGAGCTGAAGCTCGTGGGCGAGTACGGTCTCCGCAACAAGCGTGAGGTCTGGCGTGTTCAGCTTACCCTCTCCAAGATCCGTCGTGCTGCTCGGTAAGTTCTCACTCGCATCTGCATGTTCGCACGCGCGCACATGTACATAGTGGAGGAGCAATAGTTCGACTAACACCACTTGTAGTCAGCTCCTGACCCTTGACGAGAAGGACCCCAAGCGCCTCTTCGAGGGTAACGCCTTGATTCGCCGTCTCGTGCGTGTCGGTGTTCTGGACGAGTCGCGCATGAAGCTCGATTATGTCCTGGCCCTGAAGGTCGAGGATTTCCTTGAGCGCCGCCTCCAGACCTGCGTCTACAAGCTCGGCCTTGCCAAGTCCATCCACCACGCCCGTGTGCTCATCCGCCAGCGCCACATCCGTGTCGGCAAGCAGATCGTCAACGTTCCTTCCTTCATCGTCCGTCTCGACTCCCAGAAGCACATTGACTTCGCCCTTACCTCGCCTTTCGGTGGTGGCCGCCCCGGCCGTGTCCGCAGAAAGAAGGCCGCCGCCGCCGAGAAGGCTGACGGTGGTGAGGAGGAGGAGGATGAGGAGTAAATGCAACGCCATTTAGGCTGAGGATTGGTCACAAAAATAATCTCTGGGACTGGCTGGAAAACAAAACCAACCATGGGAATTGGGGTGTTCATAGTCACGGCGTTCGCCAGAGGCAAAATGGAATGATTGCGTCAAAGTACGGATACCACGAATGAATGTTACAGAAAAGTCATTTAAGCTCAGGACACTGGCAATCCTCGCATGCAAATCGATGAAGGGGACGGGTATCATCATGTTTGTCCAACGCAACGGCGATGGCAATGCCTCACTAGTCTAGACCAATTCATCCTTGCCCAGGAACTTCGCCATGGGATCCTCTTCCGCAGTTCGTTTTCTCCTGTACTCCTCCATCTCGGCTTCTGATACGCCTCCCATCATTTCCTCCAATGTTCGCTTCTTTACAACCTTCTCTGGTAGTAATTCCTGCTTCTCTCCCTCTAAATTTGGCTCAGGAACTTGTTCTTGTTTGACCAGGCCTCCTCCAGTACGTTGCCGCTCTGAAGCTTCCCAGGCCAACTTGCCTTCCTCACCCGTGCAGTAGCTGTTCTTGACCTTTGAGTGACAACAGGCGTAGCCCCACTGGAAGTTGTGCCACCAACTGCCCCATATAGACGTGTGATTGTGGATGAAGACATCCTCGGGGTACTTCGACTTGGCGATGACCTTCGGGGTGCCCTTGATGAGACCACTTTCATCATACTCAACATACTGCTCAGACTCGGTAATGAGATTCTTCATCTCCTCGGGCATCGTGTACTGCGATGTGTCCCCGTACATCTCCTTGAGCTTCCTCTCCCTTTCGGCGCGCTTCTTTTCAGCCTCTTCTTTTTCCTTTTTGCGGTAAAACTCTCCTGCTGTCGGGTTCGCCTGAAGATGTTGTGTTGTGTCACCGCTCTTCTCCTGGGCCTCCCAAGCGTATCTCTGAGCCTGCTCGAATTCTCCCGCATCTCCTGAAGCTCGCATGAACCCGTCCTCCGCGAAAAGGTCCGCAGCTTTGTCTGCTGTTGCGCCGGCATCCACCAAGGATCGGGTCTTCGGATCATACTTGGCAGATTCGAGGTCCAGGTTGACAAGATACTTGGCGGTGTCTTCTCGTATTCTAAGCTGTCGCGTAGCAGTGCTTTGATGCTTGCTCATGTCGTTCTCTTCGGCGTACTTGTCACCTTCGTCCTGATCCTCCTCGTTTTCATCCTTCTTGAGAGCTTTCTTGCGCAGCGCCTCCATCTCGTTGTACTCCTCCACTACGTTGCGGTACTCTTTCGGATCGTACCCATTCCAGCGGTCGCGCTTGGCATCCCAGCCCAGCTTTACGTCCTGCACGATCTCATCTGCTTGAATATCCTTGCCGGTCCACTTCGCACCCTTTGCTCTTGGTCGGCTGAGACAGTCCTTCGCCTTGTGGGTCATCGCGCCGCAGTTTTCGCAGGCGCCTTTGCGGTACTTGGTCGCTGCAGGGCCGGCTTTCCTTCCCCGGTCGTACCATTTCGACTTCTCATTCTTCTTCTGGAGACGTTGATGCTCGAGGTAGTCGGTTTGGTCGTCGCCTTCCTCCCCAGCATAAAACGGTCTTTTACTAATGAATGAGGGAATGTAAATGTTTTCTTCCTTCGATGCGGCGCCAGACGCCTTGGGGTCTGGCTTTCGAGGTGGCGGCGGGGGAGGCATTTCGGCGATTGTGATAGATTGTTTTCTGAATATGTAGGAGTCGAGGTTGAAAAAGTCTTTGCACTCTGATGACTTAACAGCAGCGGTTGCAAGAGGCAAGTTGCCGCGATGAATGGACGACCTCGAGGCGCTGGGTTCAGCAAAATGAAAGCGTGGCTGGTGCAACTTGAATTGTGGCTTGCCATCGTCAGTCACGTGACTACGCCCATCCTGGTCCCTACGCGACGCGCTTGCTTGCACCACAACACGGTCAAGTCGCGTCGCAGCTTACGCTTCTCCAAGTGGCAAACGTCCTCAGAATGGACTGGAAGGATTACTGCCTCTGTTTATCATGATTTCTTGTTCTCGCTGCTCACCTTCACCCTCCATCTCCATGAGTCTCGTTCTTCGCCACCATGGATATGTTCAGGGTGCGGATGAATTGTATCGACCATTATCAGGCATCTCCGACCCATTACGATCCCCAGCTTCGAAATGACATCGGCTCTGCGCAAGCCAAGAAAGCCCCGAAAGTCCCGGTGATTCGCGTCTTCGGTTCAACGGAGACCGGGCAGAAGGTATGCGCTCATATTCACGGCGCTTTCCCGTACCTTTACGTTGAATATCAAGGCAGCCTAGAGCCCGAAGACGGTGGGTAAAAGTGCGCATTTGAAGGAATAGAATCTGACTGTGAGTAGTCGGTGCTTACATTTATCGATTTCATCTTTCGATTGATCATGCCTTGGCCGTCAGCTACCGGCGTGACCAGTATGCAGAGAATGCGAAATTTGTCGCGCGGATCACACTTGTCAAGGGTGTGCCCTTCTATGGTTTCTACGTGGGCTATCGCTTTTATCTGAAGATTTACGTGTTCAATCCAATTGTAATGACACGACTTGCCGACTTGCTGCAGCAGGGTGTCATCCTGAAAAAGAAATTCCAGCCCTACGAGGCCCACCTTCAATACTTGTTACAATTCATGACGGACTATAACTTGTACGGGTGTGGCTACATCGATGCATCTGACGTCTATTTTCGAGGGCCTATTCCGCCTTACGAAGAAGAAGGAAACTCCCAGCATCTGTGGCATGATCAATCGATTCCACGAGGCCGCGTACTGGAGGATCCCAGCCTGCCAAGAGTCAGCCGTTGCTCCATCGAGGTGGATATTTGCGTTCAAAACATTATCAATCGCCAGATGGTGAAAGAGCGTAGGCTTCACCATGATTTTGTTGAACGAGTGAAACCGCTTCCGGCAGACATGAAGCTGGTTTACAGCATGGCAGGGTTGTGGAAGGACGAGACCCGACGTCGAAAGATGAAGATGCCCAACGCAGATCCCGGAAGTAGCCCATTTCCGGCGGAAGTCTTGATTTCGATGTCGGCCAACCCTCGGGATTCCCAGCCGCAGGGTTGGATTCATGAAGAGGAGTACAAAGCGGAGGTTGCCAAGCTGATCGAGGCTGAAAAGAATCCAACAGACCCCGAGCTGAATTTCGAAACGTTTGTCCAGCACGAACCACAAGAGTCTGCCATCAAGACGGCACTTCAGTCTGTGGAGGATCTGTTTCCCGCCAATCTGTTACCCGCTCTTGGATTATCCTCAAACCATGTCCCAACCCACAAGAACCCCGCAAGTAGCATCGAAGTCGACGAGCAGGGCGTGCTTGACCTAGCAGTCGAAGAATTCGATCCATTTCCCGCCGATTCAGACGAAGAAGCTCTCATGCAAATCGGCCAACCTGGCATGAAAAAGGGCGACCAAGTCGACCAAACAGCTGAAAGAGAGAAGAACCATCCCGATCACCAAATGTGGAATACGAATGCAAAGGCTGTCGGAAGACACGGCAGCTTGCCTCTCAGAAAGACTGAGGACGGACTGCTTCCGGCATACGAGGGCGTTTGTGCAAGCAGGCTTAAGACCGGTAAAATGTCAGATATGCCAGTTTGGCCTGGCCTTCTCGATGTAGTCGAAACCGAAGAGCTTGTTTCCAAGATTAAAAGGAGTTCCAAACTTATTGGGCGAAGAAAGATCTCGGTAAAGCGAGCAATTTCGCCCTATCCTGCGTCACCTTCAATCAAGCGCCCAAGGATTGTCGCCGTGGAACCCGTAGGACCAACGTTATCGGTTGCAAAGGCTTCGACTGGAGGGACTTCACGAGTCGGAGGACCAAGTGAAAAGCCGCAAGCCCAAATGCTGATGTCTGGCTCCCAACACAAAGCGCGTTCATCAGAACAGGGGCCCGCAGCGAAACAGATGGGGAATCAGCGACTTTCGTTTCCTGTAGTCAAAAGTCAGGAAGACCCAGCCACTAAGCTTCGTTTGAGTCAAAAGAGCGAGCCCCGAGCGTCTCAACAAGGGGTTAAAGAGTCTCAGAAGCATGTGTCTTTCAAACTTGCTCCGGATGTCGTGGGCACCAAGGTCAATTCGAATCATACACCTAAAAAGGTGCGCAGCAAAAATCCAACCACAGACTCGAATGGAACGGAACCCAAAATCCACCAAGCGCAGAAAGCCCTTGGAGCTTTCACCTGCACCCGGCAGTTCCTGATTGGGTCTCTTCCTCCTGCTGCTAGATACGTCACTTCAACGTTGAAAGACTTGGAAATTCCCGACGTGATCTATCAGGATGCCTACTACAGCGAGGAAAAGGATGTGCCTCCTCGTCCTAGGGAATATGCTGGCCGGGAATTCCGACTCGAAAGTAATACACTTCCCTACCTTGTCGACTTTGATTCCACTGGGACATCTGCGGCAAGTGTGGGTATCAAGCCAGAGACTCCCATTGATACGACCAAGATGGACCTGGTCTACGATGCGCAAGGGATTCTTTGCTCATACCGAAGTTGGGAAATAGCCCAGCCCCCCCCAACTTTCCAAGAAATCCAGCAGTGGTGGAAGAAGAAAAATCATTCGCAGAAAAGCCCACCTAGTACGAACGTCAAGATTCTGGGAACCCCTCAAGGTTCAAAACGGTATCTCTCTCAAATTGACGGGCCGACGCCAAAGAACAAACACGGGTTCAAGTACTCGCCGAAGAAGAAGTCAACAAGCGTGAAGCATGAAGCACAGTACATGAGCACCATGGCATTGGAAGTCCACGTCAACACGAGAGGCAAATTTGTTCCGAACCCCGATGAAGATGAGGTCCAATGCATCTTTTGGTCGATCAAGGCAGACGGCACTATCAGTGCAAGCCAAGATGCAGCTGGAGGCATCATTGCCGGAGTTGTTGTACTCTCGCCAGATGGCAAGCTTGCAGCGCGGATGAGAAAATACATGTCTGCGGAAGTCCTGGAAGAAACGTCCGAGCTAGATCTCATGGTTCGCATGGTGGAAATCGTCAGGACTCATGACCCTGATATTCTGACGGGGTATGAAGTCCACGGTAGCTCTTGGGGTTATCTCATTGAGAGAGCTCGATTGAAGTACGACTATGATCTCTGCGATGAGTTCTCGCGTATGAAGAGTAACTCGCACGGTCGGATTGGCAAAGAAAACGATCGCTGGGGCTTCAATACAACCTCAACCATCCGTGTCACTGGCAGACACATGATCAACATTTGGCGAGCGATGCGAGCAGAGCTTAATCTGCTTCAATACACCATGGAAAATGTCGCGTGGCATGTTTTACATCGCCGTATACCTCATTATTCTTGGAGGACGTTGACGGAATGGCACAGGAGTAATCGACCAAGGGATCTCGATAAGCTCCTGCGCTACTATGTTGGGCGGACTAAGATGGACATCCAGATTCTGGAGTCAAATGAGCTTATTCCTAGAACTAGCGAACAGGCTAGACTTCTAGGAGTCGATTTCTTCTCCGTCTTCTCTCGCGGCTCTCAGTTTAAAGTGGAATCCATCATGTTCAGGATTGCTAAGCCTGAAAGCTTCATGCTTGTTTCGCCCAGCAGGAAGCAAGTCGGTGGCCAGAATGCGCTTGAGTGCCTGCCACTCGTCATGGAGCCTCAAAGTGCTTTTTACAGCAGTCCGCTCCTGGTGCTCGATTTCCAAAGTCTGTACCCCAGCGTCATGATCGCCTATAACTTATGCTACTCCACCTTTCTCGGACGCATCGTCAACTGGAGGGGAATCAACAAGATGGGCTTCACGGAATACCAGAGGCACAAACGGCTGCTTGAGCTCCTCAAAGATCATATCAATATTGCACCCAACGGCATGATGTACGTACGACCTGAGATTCGCAAGTCTCTTTTAGCCAAAATGCTGGGCGAGATCTTGGAGACTCGAGTAATGGTTAAGAGTGGAATGAAGCAGGACAAGGACGATAAGACGCTGCAGCAGTTGCTTAACAATCGACAGCTTGCACTCAAGCTACTTGCTAACGTCACCTATGGTTACACATCGGCGTCATTCTCAGGTCGTATGCCCTGCTCCGAGATCGCCGACAGCATTGTCCAAACTGGCAGAGAGACACTAGAGAGAGCCATCGCGTACATACATTCGCAGGAGCGATGGGGAGCCGAGGTTGTCTACGGCGACACGGACAGTCTTTTTGTCTACCTCAAGGGCAGGACAAAAGACCAGGCGTTCGACGTTGGCAACGAAATTGCGAAAGCCATCACGGACATGAACCCGAGACCTATCAAGCTCAAGTTTGAAAAGGTATACCACCCTTGCGTTCTCCTTGCCAAAAAGCGTTACGTTGGCTACAAGTACGAAAGCAAGGATCAAGTCAAGCCAGACTTTGACGCCAAGGGCATTGAGACGGTCAGACGAGACGGAACACCCGCAGAGCAGAAGATCGAGGAAAAAGCACTCAAGATCCTTTTCGAGACGGCCGACTTGAGCGAGGTTAAGTCTTACTTTCAAAAACAATGCGAGAAGATTATGCGCGGATCTGTCTCGGTTCAAGATTTTTGCTATGCCAGAGAGGTCAAGCTTGGCACGTACAGCGACAAAGGTCCACCTCCTCCTGGGGCGTTGATCAGCACCAAGCGAATGCTCGAGGACGCTCGCGCAGAGCCGCAATACGGGGAGCGGGTGCCGTATGTTGTCATTACTGGCGCGCCAGGAGCTCGACTGATCGATCGTTGCGTCGCACCAGAAGAACTTCTGAACGACTCGCATGCCCAGCTGGATGCCGAATACTACATTTCAAAGAACTTGATCCCCCCGTTGGAGAGGATCTTCAACTTGGTAGGAGCAAATGTGCGGCAGTGGTACGAGGAGATGCCCAAAGTCCAACGCATACGGCGAGTCGACCAAACACTCGGGGCTGGCCCGACCAAAAAGACGCTAGAGTCATATCTGAAGTCGGCATCCTGCATTTCATGCAACGTCAAGATGCAAGTTGAGGGCGTGCTGTGCTCGAAATGCCAGCAAGACGCACCATCTTCCGTTTTCAACCTGCAGATGCGGTTGAACCACGAGGAAAGGAAATACCTGGACATGGTCAAGATCTGCCGAAGTTGTTCTGGGCTCCCTGCAGCAGATGAGGTACCTTGCGACAGCAAAGACTGTCCTGTGTTCTATTCGCGCGTCAAACAAAGCGCGAGATTGAAAATGGAGCAGAGCGCTCTGGGCCCAGTCATTGATAATCTGATTCTGGAGGCAGGGAAGGCAGCATTAGATTGGTGAGGCATTCTGTTTTGATTTAAGATACCTGGTACATATGGATTTCTCTTGTCTGGCGTTTGTCGCGGGCGGCATTACGAGCGGCGGTTAGGATGGCTGCAACGGCCTTTTTGATGGATGAATAAAAGAGCTATGATGTCAGAGTTGGACAGACCGCTGTAACAAAGACGGAGAAAAGTGTGGATATGAGACGGACACAAGCTCATCTGATTTGGTGTCAGCCTACCTTATCATAAAAACTTGTAAGGACCTTACGATCCACTTGAGTTGGTGGAGAGAAGGTGTACTGAACTTCCATGAGAGCCGCTCAACTGCTGCAACTCCACCGCAGTCGGGTGAGATATTCCATCTTGCTGCTTAGTGACCTCACTATGTTCAGCGGGGCCCATTTCCAGCTTCCAGCGATCCTTGCGGGGTAGACAAGGATGATGCTGCCGACCCGAAGTGCTCGTCTGTGGGTCATTCGGCACGCTCTTTTCCAGGCTCTCATAGCGCCGCCACTTCACAGTCGCTAGGTAGCTGCCCTGCGTCTCCACACAAGCCTTCTGCCATCATAGCACCCCTGTCGATTGAGACTACCCGCTGCGGCCAGCTGTCCAAACGCAACATTGCATCACATGACGCCGTTAAAGCAACCCATTGGACGCTGAGAGCTCCAGAGTGACCTGAGTTACCTGAGTTACTGTTCCAATCTTACCTGATCCATCTTCCAGATCAGATCCAGAAACGCCTTCGTGCAGTTTGCTGTCCAAAAAAAAAAAAAAAAAAAAAAATAAAAAAAAAATTGGCTGCTCGTCGAACTCGAACGCGATCTTGATTTTGTACCCCTTTGCGTTCGATTTGAAACGAGATACTCAGCTTTCTTCCTCTACCGCGATTCCCGAGCGATACGACCCCGGCCCTTCTTACGACTTGATAACCTAAGCACCCGATGCTCCCGTCTAACAACTCCCACTTCCTCCTGCCCGTCTGCTAGCAGCACTAGGAGAGGGCGAAGAAGCAGCAACAGCGGTCAGTAGCAGCCAACATGGGGGGCTGGACGAGCTTCTTATTCACCTATCTCCTGGGAGGTCTGACCTTCATTCCCTTGGTTATCCTCGCTGTCCTCGCACACGCCTACGCAAGTCTTCCGTACCGACAAGATGCAGACACAAGTCTCGACGGCGATCGCAGCCAAGACTCTCTCGTGCAGCCGGGAGACGATGTCACGGCTCTCGAGGCCACAAAGGCTACCGAGAAGGACGACTCCACCAAGCGAGCCGCGACCCAGGATAACGACGTAGCGGCGGGGTACTTCGCTGTGTGTCGTGAATACACCCCCATGGGAATCAACGCGAAGCCTATTGAGCGACCTACTCCCACTGGGTCGGCCACCATCGCCGCGCCGAGCCAGAGTGTCTACCAGACTATGTATCGGAGCATCTTCGAACGGAAGCCAACGCCAGGACCCTTGGATAGGAACGGCCTGAGCCAGCGTCCCAAGAACGCTGGCAACGTCTTCTACGTGGTTTTGAGGTGTGTGTGCTTGACAGCGAGCCCGAGACGTCCTTGACTGACCACCTGCAGACACGGGCACCTAATGCTTTTTGATGATGACGAGCAGATTGAGGTTCGACACGTTATTTCGCTCGCCCACCACGATGTCAGCATATACTCAGGAGGAGACGTGACGCCAGAGGGCGAACTCTATATCAAGAGAAATGCGCTGTGTCTTTCGAGACGACCAGACGGTCCGGAGGTTGGCCCTGACAGTCAGCTTTCCAAGCCATTTTACCTCTTCTCGGAGAACTGCTCAGCCAAGGAAGACTTCTATTTTGCCCTGCTTCGCAACCAGGAGCAGACGTTCGGAGCCGAGCGGAAAGCGCCTAGGCCGAAGCAGTTCGAAGTGAAGAATATTATTTCACTCGTGCAGAAACTGCACTCCTCGGAGGAACACTTGTCTACGCGATGGCTTAATGCCATGATCGGCCGAGTATTCCTTGGTATATACAAGACAACAGATCTGGAACACTTGATCCGAGAGAAACTTACCAAGAAGATCGCTCGAGTCAAGCGGCCATCCTTTCTCACTAATATTGCCATCCGCGGTATCGATACTGGAGAATCGGCCCCAATTATCACAAACCCGCGCCACAAGGACTTAAACGTGGAGGGGGAGTGCGTGATGGAGGCGGACGTGCGATACACTGGAAATTTCCGGATCGAGGTCGCGGCAACAGCCCGCATCGACCTTGGGTCGCGGTTCAAGGTTCGCGAGGTTGATCTCATTCTCGCAGTCGTTTTGAAAAAGTTAGAGGGGCACATGCTTTTCAAAATCAAACCACCGCCAAGTAACAGAATCTGGCTCTCTTTCCAGAGTCAACCCAAAATGGAAATGACGATCGAGCCTATCGTCAGCGCCAGGCAAATTACCTATACAATTATCCTGCGACAAATCGAGAACAGGATTAAGGAGGTCATCGCCGAAACATTGGTACAGCCTTTCTGGGACGATATGCCGTTCTTCAACACAGAACATAAGAAATGGCGTGGCGGGATCTGGGAGGACGATGATGCGTTCATTGGCTCGCCTACTCTGGAGGCCCACGTCACACAGGAAGGAGACGTCGAGGGAGTTGACCGACTGGACGAGACAGGTGACTTGCAGAGCGATCTAAGACCAAGCGACATGAGACCGTTCGAGAAGAGTCATAGCATGCCCATCGTCGAGAACTCTTCACCAACGGGCTTGTTCGGTAGGAAGATTCAAAACAAGGGACCAAATAGCCCGCTGAACGGCTCCTCTACAAGCCTCGATGTCCTGGGCTCGCCTCTGTCGTCTGCATCTAAACCTAGGCCGTTCAGATCGCCGTCAGTGTCAAGCCCCGCAAACCCAGTGGTCGGAACAGACGCCGCTCATGCAGACATGTACAAGCCATCGAGTTCTCCGCCCGATCATGCCTCAAGCGTTATGGCGGCCCTGTCTGCCAAATCCCAGGGTAACTCTCCCATGGTAACACCTGCCGAGACGCCCGCAAGGCTGGCACCTGTCGCGAAGGCCCCGAGCCAGTCCTCTGCGTCCTCTCGAGAAGCAACAGACAACGAGAACGAGGCGGACAGGACATCCGTAGGTAAGGTCCGGCTAAGTACGACGGCGTCTGCCGAGTCAATGAGGGCAAACGATACGATCGGCTCCAGCTCGCCAGACTCTACGTCGCGGACACCTTCGGTCAGGAGTGCTGCAAGCTCGATATCCAAGGGCTTATTCAGACGGGAGAACACAGGGAGCACGAACTCGGGTTCAGCTGCTTCGACGAACGGCGAGGCCAAGCGCACCACCCTCGCCGCTGTCGCAAACGCGGCCGTCACCGCGAGGCAGTGGGGATGGAACGCCCTCCAGAAGCACAAGGACGCGAAGAACGGAGGTTCCGCCGAACAGAATCCTCCAGTCGACTTGAACCAGCCCATGGGACGGGGCCAGCCGCTCCCCCCGCCTGGCACACCGCTCCCTCCACCGGGAAAGGGCTCAAAGGTCACCCCGATCCCGGTTCCCAAGCGGAAACCGATACCTCCTCCGGACCTCCCAGAGCGCCCTCATTCAGCCGCTGTGGCAGACAGCATACCGGAGCGGAAGCTCAAGCCGCCCCCGCTAGTAGAAAGCAAGTCTGAGCGACCAGAGCGTAGGCCAGTTCCTCCTCCCCCCTTACCCTCGCGCCGCCACCTCGACAAGGAAGACGACAACGACGCCGGCGACAACATGTTGGTCGTCGAAGCCCCTCTCGATTCTGAACCGACGACGCCGATGGACGAGAGCATCCCTGACCCCACCTACGTCCAGCCGTGGGCCGAGGACACGGACGACTACGAAGAACCGCCCTCAACAGGCCCATCCCGCGAGAGCAGCAGCTCCAGTGCCAGCGACGGAGCAAGCCGCACCCCTCCGCCCCTACCTGAACGACGCAAGAGCCCTATCGAAGCGATGCCGGCCAACATAGACGAAGACGATGATTATTCCGCATGGTTGGAGGAGGACGATGTCGCCACCACCACCAATGATGCATAAGAAGACGAGAACAAGAAGCCGAGTATCGCGGTCTTGGGAGAACGGAAATGATATGGCGGGCACGGAGTTGATTCTGCTTTTCTATTCATGTGTTTTCTCTTATTATTTATAAATCCCTTGTTCGCATTAGGAGTTAGGACCGCGAAGACTTGGATCGTTTATTGGGGAATCGGGTAAGGGAAGAGGGAGGTGCCAGCACATTTTCAGGATACCAATCATCAACAAGAAATTGGTTCATCAGCATTATACTATCGTGGGGGGGAGCCGAAACCTGATAAAACTCGAGGACACTTTTTGTTTGGTATACTGATTGTTTCTCGTACATAAAATTGGTATTCCCTCCCACCAAAGCTGTGAATTATTCGCAAGTCCAATTCACGAGGATGCGCTGTACTTGTACTGTGTTAGGTGCCCAAGGTTTGTGTCACTGAACGGGGTTCATCGCTACTCAAAGAGTCCCACCAACCACACGGGGTTCCGAGATTTCACATAGCAATGTCACGGGATGATCCCAGTTCGGCCGAGGACGCGTGAGAAACGCGCTACAGAGACGTTCATAAGGGCAGAAGCAACTAAGCATTACATCTACACTATCCCGACCCAAGACTTGACTTGGTCGTTGTTGCGATATCCTCACTTTGAGCCACAGCCTCACGGCCTACCACGTGACGTGCGGTATTACGTAAGCCGCACGTGTGGATATTAACCCGCGATGCGGGTGACCCTTCCGAATAGTTACTTCGACAATACACCTTTATTCCTGATGACCTGCGCGCTCGTAACTCGCAAGAGTTATGAGCCCAGTTCGTTCGTGACTCCCTGTGCTGTGTGCCTGAATGGTTTTGAGTGTGCTGTAGTTGACGGGCTAGTAGCTTATGTAACAACCTAGAGACCCAGGGTTCGAATCCCACGAGAGGCGGGGCCGACTGCACCACCTAGATTTTGGCGAGACGTACCCAATCAGAAGGTTCGATTAAGAGTAGCAGTTCCGCACCTGCCTAGGGCGTTGCGAAACTGGGGGGTGTGTTGCGAAGTACGTACTTAAGCCACAATTGCAGCATAGCAATTGTGGATCCACTTTTGTGCCTCATCTCATTCGCCACAGTTATGAGCCCAGCTCTGATAACAGCTTGAAAAACCCCTCTGCTACAAGTTACGCGCAGGAAACCTATTCCTACCCTTTTTATTAATTCCTTTACTATCCTTATCTATTATATCCTCTGCTAATAATAAGATTCCCCTTGCAGGAGATATTCTCGCATCTAGAAGCAACTAGCCCGCATAATATACCTATTTCAAGTTCTACGCGCGCCTGAGAAGCCTCTAGGATCATATTAACCTAGATACAGACGATCGCCCTAACCCTTTATAAGTAACTATAGCCCTAAAGATCTCTAAGTTTATTGCTAAGCGCTAAGCTCTCCTAAATATAAAATACTAGGAAGAGTACGCTAAGTAGGCAAAATAGCATCTAGAGGAGACTAAATATCTAGTAGAGGCTCCCAAGAGCGCTCTAGAGAATATCTATCTAACTATAGAGACCTAGGGAAGCGAGGAAGAAGTGAGCATTATTCCTAATAGGACGGGGGGATTATCCTCCCTCTTAGAATCTCTATAAATACCTTAGACTGCTATTTATAAGGATATAAAAACGGACTATAATATAGCGATTAAGGATTATATAGCGACTTCCTTAGATTAGCAGACCCTCTCGATATATCACCTCAACCTCTAGACGTGGGTTAATAAGATAGTCTTAAACCCTATTCTAACTAACGCCGAATCAGCTATCCTAAATAATAATACCTAGCTAAGGGTGACTCTATAGGGCCTCATATATGAGATCAAGAGGCAGCTTGCACTTGCAACGCTTATAGTTACTAATATAGCTCGCAAAAACTATCTTCGATCGCTTAATAAAGCTAATTCAAATATTAACCCCTCTACTTAGTATATAGAGTAGTATTATTACTATATAGAAGCGAAAAGACTTAATATCCCAGAGGTCTAGGGAGAACTCGCGTTACAAACCTTCCTCGAAGCGGTTAGATACCGACTCGCCCCGGATTAGGCTCGCACCGAGCTTACGCAGCTCGTTATAAATACTAGTTTAGGGCTTCTAATATATATACTAGAGTAGTATAGGATTATTTTCTCAGCTCTAGCCCATAAATACTTGCTTGCTAAGGGCTCTCGTAGATTAAACGCTCTATTTGCTACTTTAGGTAGAAGGTCTAATAACCCCTCTAATGCATATCTTAATAGCTACCTATATAGAGAAGAGCATTCTTAGACCCCTGAGATATATAGGCGCCTAGAGTATATATATAAGGGATCCTGCAGGTTCTATTAGATCTCTATAGATAACGAAGAAGCTTAGGAAATCCTTTCTAGGCTTAATCGAGGCGAATAGTTAAATATAAGGGCTGCTATTGCACGCAAAGGATAGATCTCGAACTAGATAAGCAATGCTAACTGCAGAAGAGGCGGATCATATAGCAGAAGAGGCTAATAGTGCGGAAATAGCAGTAGAAGAAGCGGTTAGAATAGTAGATATAGCTAGGGGTCGAATACTAGAGTCCTATCTAATATTATAGCTATATTAATCGATCTATAAAGCCTTCCTAAAGCGATTATACTAGGGATATACTTGCTTAACGCCTCTGCCCCGCTGCATATCTTCTCGCGCAGTATAGTCTATAATAACTACGGTACTATATACTTAGTTAATAATAAATCGCTATTACTAGACGACTCCTATATGGAGTCCGGCCCGGAAGATATTATAGAAGCGGGTACGACCTGGATCCTAGTTATAAGCCAGGGAACCCGCATTCTCAAAGGGATCTTTAAGGGTTAATATAGATAGGGATCGGGCAATCTTATACTTAAGAACGTCGCTTATATTAAAGGTTTTTATATTAATATCATATCCGAAAGTCGCCTTAACGCGCAGAAGATCTAGTTTTGCAGACTTAACTATACTTTACGCACGGGAAACCTTACTCAAAGCGTAGTTATTACTATACTAATCCGAAAGCACGATTTAGTCTTCCTTAAATATAACCCCCTTTCTTTATACCCTCTTAAAAGTATGCTAGTAAGTTTCGCATGCGTTATCGCTATAACCTAGCTAGTAAAAGCCCCTCGTAGATAAGATATATATAACTATTGCAGAGATCGATCAGATAACGCATACCTATAGCATCTTTATTCTAGGCACTTGGGCCCTGAGGCTCTCGAACGCATAGTTAAGAACGTTCGGGGGGTGAAGATACGTAGCCTAACGCAGATATAATATAAGATATATACTAGAACTTATATAAAGAAGGTTATCTCACGCTCAAAGTTAGAAAATAAAGCGATTTATCTATATTATTGCATCTTCTGGGATATCTTCTATTACCCTTTTGAAGCGATATTAGGAGCCCTCTATATCCTAATTATTAAGGATGAATACTCGGGCAAGCTATAGGGTTTCCCCTTAATGCGACGTTCGCTTAAGGAAGTCTTTATAATACTTTTCTACTTTAAACGCTAGGTTAGAAGGTAATATAGATTAGCAATTTATATTATCTACTAGGATAATAAGACGGCTATAATCGCTATTAATAGCAGCACGCGCTATTAATACTAGGCAAAGAATAATAGAATTATACTCGAGACGCCCCTAGTAGATACGAAGGAGCTAGTAAGCGGTTTAGAGCGTGCTAGTTAGGAGGCGATTCTAAGAGGTATTAAGATGCGAGAAGGAGTTAATCTTCCCCTAGAAATATAGCTGGAGTTAACTCTCGTAGGGATTCACCTTTTTAATTAATCCCCGCAGCAAAAGACTAATTAGAAGTTGCTAAATCAAGTTAAAGAAGAATAGTATACTCAATACTTCTATTAGTAGGCCCCTTCCTATACGTCTATAATTAGGAGAGACCTTCGGCTATACTAGGGATGGATATATGCATATAGCTATTATATATACCCGCTCGAAAAGGAACGAGAAAAAGGACAAGGAAGAACGCACTATAAGGTATATCCGCAGGGATACGTTAGATACCTAGTTAGGTATATTAATAACGCATATAACTTATATAGGATCTGGGTGCCCGCGCTTAAGAGAGTGATTATTATATATAATATATGGTTTAACGAGTCGAAGTTCTACTCGAAAGAGGATAAACGTATAGCAATACTAGCTGAGATCGTACGTCGCGTTATTAAATAAGAACTAGAGCTCGAGTCGTTTCTAAATTCAGTACTTAAGCTTCTAGGTATATAGGAATAGGCTAATGATATAGTAGAAGATACTCTCGAAGAGCAAGAGACCTTAGTTATATAGTTATAAGACGTTATAATATATAAGGAGACCTGAAAGGAGGCTCTAGGAGGTCTTCTTACCCCTAAACATACTCCAGGACCCTAAGTTGCAATTAGGAGCTAGAGAGGGGAAGCTAATGTGCCGAACTCGTTTTATAACGAATCTCGCGAATAAACTAAGGAGGTTATAGACGTTTCAGAGGGGGATAATAGCACTTATACTACTCCTAATAAAGGTTGGAGTAAAAATAGTAAACCCTAAGTTCGACTTGGAATACTAGTGCTAGATATAAATAAAGAGAAGAAAGTATTAATACCTCCTGAGGACCCTTCTAAGTCGAAAGATAAGATACTTGGAGTTATAAACTAGGCATATAAAGCGAAGGGCTTAGAAGAGGCTCCTAAAAGAGCCTATAATTAGAAGGATTATAAAAAGGCAAGCTATTCGAGCTAACGCAATCGATAGCCTCTAGAGCGATTTAGAGACTTTATTTCATTTATTAATAATATCTCAGGGACCTATTCTAATATAACTAACAAGAGATACGAGTTAGAACGGCTATTCTCCGAGATTAATTACTAGGAAAAGGTTATTCCTATCAAAGACTAATATACCTAGGAGACCTTCTTCATAACGTTTATGCCTAATACGAAGAAGGCAGTAGAAGAAGGTTCTTCTAGGTATATAACGCTTTATTCATACGTACAAAGTCGCATTAGAAGTTAGAAATAGGAGCGCAATAACAAGGATTTAGAACGAGATATATATATATCTAAGCTCTAATCGCCTCCCCAAAGCTAGAAAGAACTTCTAACGCTTCTAAAACGTCTGCATAAGCGCTTTATAGAGGTAGCAAAGCTTGAAATCAAGAAACTATGAGAAAAAGGAATATAGCGAGAAATCAACCGACGAGCCGCACGATTAAGACCCCTACCCCTGAAATAGGTATTTATATATAAGGTTAATGCGAACAGCAATCTAGAGCGTTTTAAGGCTAGGATCTATATACGAGGAGACCTCTAGCAGAAGAGCAGCCTAGAAAACACGTATATAGCGACTCTTGCTGCGAAAACGTTTCGCATTGCAATAGCCCTAGCTGCTCAATTCGACCTTGAAGTATAGCAATTTGATATAGATAACGCTTTCCTAAACGTAGAGAGGGACCTAAATAGACCTCTAATTTACTATTAACTCCTAGAGGGTTTTAAATATAAAGAAAAGTATATTAAACTTAATAAAGCTTTATATAGCCTCAGAGACGCGCCGCTTCTTTGGTATAAGCATTTCTCAACAACTCTAAAGAAGCTAGGACTCGCCCTAAGCCTAGAAGAGGCGTGTCTCTTCTAGGATCCTAAATATCGGGTTCTGGTTTTATTCTATATAGATAATATTCTCATTCTATACCACTAGGAACACTCCTCTAGAGCGAAACGGATCATAGACGGGTTAAAAGCTAAATATAAACTCAAAGACTAAGGTGCTATTGAGTATTACCTCGGGATCTAAGTAGTCAGGGATCGTGCAGCCCGGAAGGTCTATTTAGTATATAACTTATATATCGAGAAGGTTGCTAAGCGTTTCGATCTTCAAGAAGGAATATATCCTACGACCCTATTACCCCTTATAGAACTTAAGAAGAATAAGGAATAAGCTTCTCCTATATATATAAAAGAGTACCAGGAGAAAGTCGGTTCTATACTTTATTTAGCGATAATAGTATATCTAGATATAGCTTTTATAGCTATATATCTCTCGCGGTTTCTCACGAACCCTTCGTTAGCCTATATAGCAGCAGTTAACTAGACGATCTGATACCTCTATATAATATAATTCCTCGCTTTTTGCTTCAGAAACGTAGGGGGTATATAGGCTCTCTAGATTATAGGTAATACTTCGTTCGTAGATAATAAAGAAACGCGGAGATTAGCCCAAGGATATATTATATTCCTATTTAGAGGTGCAATATATTAGAAAGCTATGTATTAAAATACTATTATAATATCTATAATAGAAGTAGAGCTTCTAAGCCTTGAGAATACTATAAAAGAGGCGATAGCACTTAAAAGACTCTTCTAAGATATAGCATTAAACGTAGGAAAAGACGCCTAGAAGATTAACTATAATAATTAATAGATAATCTAACTCGTAGTTAGTAATAGAGAACGTATTATAACGCATCTCCGCTATATAGATATCTAGAACGCGTAGTTATAATAGGAGTTCTAAAAGGGTAGCTTTAATATAGCTTATATACCTATAGACTTAATGCCTGCTAATAGTCTTATAAAGAACCTTTCTAGAGGCAAGTTTAAGTACTTCTGCGCGCTACTAAACCTAGCAGATATATATATGCTTATTATAAAGGATACGAGGTAGGAATAATTAGAAATAAGGGGGTATAGCAGCTAAGAAAAGTCTATATTTAGCCCTATAGCTAGGAAGCCCGATTTAGCTCGCGAGAGCCTAAAAGTAAGTCTAAAAATGCCCAAAGGCAAACGTCAAATACGCGCAGAAACCCCTAAACCTAATAATAAGCTTAGCCCTAATAGGCGCGAGAGGAGGTAGTGAATATATCTAACTAGCTCTGCTAGTATTAGGCTAAGGTAGCTATAAGGAGTCTGCTAGCTATAATAGGGCTAGGGGGAACCCCCTGTCTACTATTAGGTAGAGAGAAGATAGCAGGCGTAGCACTAGGGGTAATAGGCGCAGCAGAAGAGGCAGCGGGTGCAATAAGTATAGCAGGAGCTAGAGGAGCAGCGAGCATAGGGGCAGCTAGGAGCATAAGAGCAGATGCAATAGGAGCAGGGGTCTTAGTAATACTACTCTAGGCGAGGGCGAGGGCGTACTAGATATTAGCTCTCTAGCGATTAAGATCCTATATATAAAGTTAGAAACGGATTAAAAAACGCTTCCGAAGCTTGAAAAATACCTCTAATATCGAGAGACGCTTCTAAAAGGGTATTATACTTATAGCCTAGGTTATAGAGTTAGACTCTATAACCTCCTAGAGGTAGCGGGCAAAGGGTATTATAATAAGCGCTAGAGAGGTATAAGGATAACCACGAGAGGCGGAGGCGCACGATATATACTAATTCTTCTTATAGCGCTTCGCGCCGGAGGCGCTAGTAGCTATAGGCGCGGGGTTATAATAATAACCCTAGGTCTTGCCTATAAGAGCAGACCTAAGGCACTCCTCGCAAGGGATATTATAGCAATTAGGTCCTCGGGGAGCTATTTTCAAACGATTAGCATAACGCCTCTATTACGCAAGACGCTCTAGATAGTATATATATAGGGTGTTATACTCGCCCTCGTCCTTAACCTCCTCGATATAGGGATAGGGGGGATAGGGG